>PVJL010005462.1:84583-108114 GCA_004026885.1 Lyroderma lyra
CTCCCACCCCCTCCCCTTTCTCCCCTCCCTAACCCACTCGTCCCCAAATAAACATTAAACTATCGATTGTGTCCATGGGTTATTTGTTTGTTCAGTTCTTTTTTTCTTTGCTTTCAGTTTTATATTCCGCATATGAGTGAAATCATGCAGTTCTTTTTTTTTTCTGTCTGGCTTATTTCACTTAGCATGATGATCTCCATATGGTTTTTAAATTAATAAATATTTTAATATTTTCAAACTTTAAATTTCTGATACAACAGACATCAATTGATATAATGCATGCAGACAAAGCTCTGTGGAATGCTCACTAATTTTATTAAGTGAAGAGGGTTTCTGATTATAAAATGTTTGAGAACCACCTGTCTAACCCAGGTAATTGCTAACAAAGAAGCATGAATAATTGGAACTTGTACTGTTGATGAGTAGCTTTATGAATCTTTGCTTTATCTGATTTCCTACTCAGCTTCTGGATTTGTGTTTAATTCTTTCAGGTTCTGATTTGTTATCCACAGCCTTACCTTTCCTAACACATATGCCCTAAATGTCTGTCTACCAGACTGCATACTGCACTTGACACTTGATGTCAGCTCTTTGATGCAGGGTTTCGACCCCAGGCCTTAACTTCAGTTTGCCCTCTACCTGTGGATTACAGATGCTTCTAGATGTCCCTTGTAGCTTAGCAGAGAAGATAATACCTCTCAGCATCTACCCATATGTGTGTTATCTACAGTTTTACCTACATTACTGAGTGGTGGTTGAAACTCAATGATGTTTTATTATATTGTCTCCCAAATTTTAATGGCATTCCTAAACTATAGACTGACATGAGTATATAAACTCTTCCTTATCATTAAGCATGAGAGATTTCCTCATATACAACAAAGACATTTGAGATCAGTACCCATCAATTGTTATTTATTAATATGTAATAAGTAACTACTATATTGTGTAAAAAGCGGCTTCCTGGGCTTCCGGACTCCTGTATTTGTCCAAGAGCATTGCAGGTGTGCCACCATTTCTTTGTGATCACGATACATCAAATCTTTTATGGTCACAAGTAGACAAGCCCTTTTAAGCAAAACAAATGACCTGTAGGCAGGAAGTGTTAGAACTTTTGTTAAGTAGGGTCAAATCCTTAAAGCATGTTATTAATAATCCCCAGAGAGAGCCTGGACTACATCATTACGAGTTTACAAGCATAACACGATATAGACTTCTTAAAAATCCAACCATACTATTTAGCAAGATGATGCCTAGGTTTTTCCTCAGAGTTTTGTAAAGTCAAAAACATTGCAATTTTGTAGTACTGCTCCAAAAGTATCTCGTTAATGCCAGCTAAGGAAATGCATTGATTTTACTGCAGCTCTGCATACTTACACTTTGACTTTTTCTTCACAGTTCTTAGTTTGTACCAAGGAAAGAAGATAAAAGGAAAGTAAAAATAAAAATGACATTCCTATGTATTTCCTCAAGAGGAAAAAAATCACAGTTATTGGCATAGCTAAAGGAAAAATTAAAAGATATAACACACACACACACACACACACACACACATTCATGTAGCAGCATATCGTATAAGAGATAAAGTAGAAAAATGAAGTGAAAAATACAAATGTGTCCCCTTGGGCAATAACCTTTCTGGCTTCGCTTGCCCTACACTGCCACAGAGATCATCTTTGGGAAATCAGGTATCTAAATGCAGCTTACCCTTTTATATTGCCCATTTAGAGAAGCAAGGGGCCAAGAGAAGTAAAAATATTGCTTTTATTCTTTTTCAAAAATGGGAATGTTATAGGAGCAAAAGATTTTCAAACATTTCTTTGAACTATTCCTTTGATTTTCACTTGAAGCAATATTAGTTGTGAGGCTGCATATGACTTTAAGACCAATTAATTTGCTTTGTAGAATAAAATCAGAGAGGGTATTAATACTTAATAAAGGAGATGCTTATTGCACCTGTTTATATGGAAAAAGAATGCTTTCAGAATGTTGTACTTTTTGTAGTTAAACTTATATTAAGACTTAAGTGATTATAAACTAATCCTCATGTAAATGCAGAGTATATAGTAATAAATCCTGTGACCTGGAAATAAAACACTCTAATACCATCAGCTGCACACTGAAAGACATAAACAGTTTCTCAAATGAGCTCCTAACCCCAACTTCTCCTATGTGAAATTATAGCTGTGGAAAGACAGCATACGTAGCTCATCAGCTGTCTCATTATTTCTGAAAAATATATGATGCCTGTTGAAAAAAGCTATATATTTGGTAATATTTTAAAATGTGTAAGTTTACATATTTTGAGAAACTGGTGAGTAGACTTCTGACAGTAAATTTTCAGGTTGGCTTTAATTTAGCAAACTTTACCTGACAGTTCCAGTAGAAGCAGAATTTTACAATTAACTTCTTTAATTATGTGAGAAAAAGCAATTACTAAGTACAGCCCAGATTAATGAGGAGAGGAGTTGTTCGAAGAATATAAGCTGCCCATGTGTCAACTTATATAAACCATCCATAGTCTAATTCTACTTCATTAGGTAAGAGCAGACTTTGCAATCAGGATCAGTTGGGAAGCCAGTTGGTTTGGATTTTCAGTGTTCACTTCCCATTTGGATAGGTTATGAAGAACTGAATTGGGGGCCCTACAGCAAGGAGGTATTACCCTTTTATATTACCCATTTAGAGAAGCAAGTGGCCAAGAGAAACAAAAATATTGCTTTTATTGTTTTTCAAAAATAGGAATGGTACTGTAGGAGCAAAAGATTTTCAAACATTTCTTTGAATTATTCTTTTGATTTTCACGTGAAGTGATTATTACTTGTCAGGCTGTGTATGGCTTTAATGTTAATAATTTTGCTTTGTAGAAGAAAATCAGAGAGGACATCCATACTCCATAAGGGAGATGCTCATTGAAGGCTTTTAGCACACACCACCTTCTAGAAAAATAATTATACATTTCCAAATAGTATCTCTCAAAGTAATATTTTTGCTGGTGGTACCTGAGAGGAAGAATTAATGTTAAGTCACTGGCTTTCAGAAAGACTGTTCCAACTGGAATCTGGGGATAAATGAGGACTTAGCCAACCCCCCAAGGTTCACCTACATCATAACGCCGCAGAGTACAAATGAGAAGAGTGAATTCCGGGAACCCACCCAAGTCTCATTGCATCGGGGTCTCCGGAATCAAGCAGCTGTGAATCTGGATATTTTTCACAAGCACCTAGATTATTTTTTGCATAGTAAAATTTGAAAACACTGTGTAGTTTCAGAAATAATTTGTATCAATATAGAAGATAAGGAATTAACCATGTTCACTGGTTGGAAAGCACTGATACCAAAAAGCACTGACTTTTTAAAAAAATTGTGTTTATTAAGGATTAAAATGAAATGAGAAACTGAATGTTCTGATTTTACAGTGCTATTCTTTCATTATTGCTTACGGATCCTATGCAGCATTTCCACAGCATTCCTCCAGATAGAGGTGCTGTGGATCTAATGCAAAGGATAACAGAATCTAATAGCAAACGAACACTCATACTTTATTTCCTCTTTTCTTCTGTTTTAGGCATTCAGTCACCTCAGAAAGGGAGAGAAGCTATTAACATGAAGCTATTCACATTCTTTAAACTCCCCACTATTGTAAACTTGCAAAGATACTGAGCTACGTGATTATGTCATTTCCGTATTCCTTTTTGTAATTTTTTTTTTTTTTGGTGGTTCTCTGGTTGGGAATTGAACCCGGGCCGCGGTGTTGAGAGCGCCAAAGCCCAGCCACTACACCACCAGGGAACCCCAACATTTTCATTAATGTATTCCTATCTGTAACATTTTAGTCCCTCAAAAGTGGCATAAACAAATTTCAATGCTTTAAGAGAAATATTAAACTATAACAACTAACAGAAAATTGTAAATCACAGCGAAGGATTGTTATACACTACAAATCTAATTCCCTTTTGTAAAGTACATGCCAGTAATTTATATATGAAATAATGTAGCCTTTTAAATTTTGTTCCTTTAATTTAGCTTCTCTTGCAAATGTTCATAGCATTTAATTCCATCACATTGCTCAGAGATATATGTTTCCCTGGGATATTTTAAAACTAAAATTTCATGTAGGGCTTCAAATGAATTCAAATGCTAGGAGATTACTTTCTTGAATCTCAGATTTAACCATAATCCTGTTAACTATTGGTAAAATATGCTATTTTGTTTCAGAACAGTGTGTTTGTAGTGTGTGTATATCTTGCTATGATCAATATTATATCCTAAGAGACTTGAAACCTTTTAATCTTGTTTGATACCCCCAAAATCATTTGTAATTCTGCTTTATCTTCTTTCCTGTTTTGTCTGCCAATATAGTAAGAGGAAAAAGAAGTTTCTTTATTTTTCTACAGCATCAAGGACTCTTAAAGCACACATTATGAAATAAGAACCAAAGTCTAAACATAACAACACCAAGTTGTGTTTACCAAATTTGTAAATCAAACTGAGAAACCTCATTAAAATGATTGAAAGCATCGAAGAGCAGTTCTTCAATCAAGCATCAGGAAATGCTAAAATTTCACATGCTTGCTTGAAAAGCTCCCAATTTGACTGCCAGAGTATTCCCAGATACACAGGGTGCTGGCCAAGATAAGCCATTGAGTCAATGAGTAGAAAAGAGTGACAATATAAAGCTTTATTTCTTGTGGGTGCTTGTAAATATAGAACTCACACCAAGCCTAGACTAGGTGGTTTTTTAAAAATCTGCATTATTTTAGAAGGGTGGTAATGGAGGTGATAGAAGTCTGGGAGTAGAGGAAAGGAGCCTATGTGAGGTGTGATTAAAAAGATATGGTGACAGTGAATGCTCTTGCTGAGTGTCATCCAATGGAAAGATGGGAATCTTCAATACAAGAAGCTGTGCATCTGACCTTAGTAAGTGTGTGTGACAAGGTACAACTTGTTCAGTGCAGTCAATTGTGAGCTATGGTTGGGAGAAGGTGTGTTTTAAAGTGTGCTGTAAATCATGGATCACGAACAACACATTAACATAAATTTCTGTCAAATAAAAACATTATGGTGTGTCCTCATTCACCTTATTCACCGGATCTGGCACTGTGTGACTTCTGGCTCTGCCCCAAAGTCAAAATGACCATGACAGGTAAATGCTTTGAATCAATTCAAGACACTGAGGCAGCCAGCAGAGCACAACTAAAGACACTCACAAAAGAAGACTTCCAGAACTGCTTAAGAAAGTGGCAAGAACAATGGGACAAGTGTGTGCAAAGCGAGAGGGTGTATTTTGAGAGGAATTAATGGCAATGTGTCCTTACTGTAATAATTTTTAAAATTTAAACATTCATCATATTTTTTATCACACCTTGTAGAGAGAAAAATGGGGACGGGCAGCTTCTTCTGCAAAAACAAAAACCTGCAGTCTCTAGCAAGTATTTATTCTGGATTACAAAATACAATAAAGAAGAATTATATTATTTACCACCTGCAAAGAGGCAATAACATTTTAATGTTTGAGGATAAGATTTTATATCTAATAGAATATGGGCTTTAATGACATTTGCACCACATTGGACTATCACTTTTACAGTTACTTTCCCAAGGTTACATGTGATAAACAAAAATGCATATGACAAGTTTGTTCAGCTTTTTTATTTCACATTATAGCACACATTGAGATAAAATATTTCAATTTAATTAGTCAAATAAATTTTTAACAGTCATCTTGATGTGTATCACATTTAGGATTGTTTCATTTTCTAAAAGCTTGGAGTACTTTGCATGATGCAAAGAACTTGCATCCATATTGCAAAGACAGAAAAAATTACAAGTACAGACTATTACCATAAAAAATGTCTCAGACTTGCAAAAACACACATTATTTCCATCTGCTAAATGATAACTACTAAAATATTTATAAATATCACATCATAATTCACATGTCACACATGGTAGTGATTTCAATTTCAAGTCTCCCAATTAAAATCTATTATGTATTGTATAATACACAGTTACACATTTGTGTATCTAACAGAAAAAAAATGTTTCCTTAATATTCCCACAGGGATTACTTTCTCATCCTGCTGTGCAACTAATGTAAATATAATATTGAAGGAGGTAAAACACCATGGCTTACTGAAGTATGTGTTTGTTTTCAATAACATAATAGAACAAATTGTATCTAGATGGGTTTAGGCTCATAATTGCTAATCTCAATTTTTCTTTTAAATGTTTTTTCAATTGAATGATTAAATACTGTGCAAGATTTAGATATCTTACTTAGGAATAAAGTGTCTAGCTAAGCAATACACATAAAAGAAGCCATTCCCCATAAACAAATTGACTGAAAACTCTAATTTATGTGACTCAACATAAATCATACATTGTTTAACCACAACAAGTGGACTTCGATTAATTTATAGTAGAGGCGCATTTAAGTGTAATTACGTGAATAACTAGATCTCAGTTCAAATCCAACTACTTTTTACAGAATAAAGTATGGAAGTAGCACAGTCATGATATATTAGTATACCAGAGCCCTTCTTAAATTACCTTCAGATTACAAAAGAGGTGTTGAAATATTCTTTGGCATTTTCTGATACCCAAAATAAATTTAAATTTCTTCTTAAAATTTTGTAGTTTTAGTTTTGCTCAAACAGAGTTCAGAGAATAAACTTTAAATATTTAAAAAATTTTACCTAAAGGGCACAGTTACAGGGTAAGTTAAGACAGACTGAAACACTAAGTTTTCCTAACTTTCTGAAGGCACTATGCCTTCCACTGTAAAATTTCCTTAAGTAACCCTCTTTGAAGATTTTCTTTTGCAAATTTGTGCTTCACTATTCCCAAGATCTATCAACCACATGTTACATTATTACATCATATTTCCTTGACTGCATTGTACCACTCTGAAATACAGCAAAAATTCAACTAAACCCTTTAAGTGACTTTATATGGCCCATTTTAAATTAATGTTATTGTTTGCTATATGTCCTTTATCATGTTCACTAGGCTATCTTTGTCCTCAGATTTCAAACTGGTCTAATATTTCCTGTATCAAACCTTTCTGTTTGATTCTTCTGTCCCCTTAAACTTCTTTACAATAGAAATGGACATAAAAGTCCTTCATAAACTGTCAAGTACTATGAAAATAGTTGTTCTCTTTTGTTGTTACTGCTTACATTCAAATATGTATTAAGCAGCTACTATAATATTTGCCATATAGTAATATCCCATCAGTTCACAAACTACCTCAGGGTCGTGCAGGAGGTTAAATTATTTCCATGACAATACCAATTTGTTATTTACTTTTTTCACTCTCATGAAAGTACATGTTTTCCCAAAGAAAGAATGAGCATTATTAGCTCTGATGGCTAATTTTTAAAATTTTCTAAGCTTTATTTTCTAATACGGTAAAAATCAACTGTCAAAACCCATAGAAATCAAAGGCTGGCAGACATTTTCTATAGAGGACAAGACAGTAAACAGTTTGGGCTTGGCAGACCATATGCCATCTGTCACACTACTCAACTCTGCTGTTACAACCACAAAACAGCCACAGACAAAACAAAAGCACGGGGCATGGCTCTCTTCCTACAATGCTTTATTTACAAAAACAGGAGGTGGGCTGGATTCCACCCGCAGGCCATTTTCCAACCTCTTTGGTCTTTGAGTCCTCATTTTTGCTTAGTAGTATAAAGGGGTTCTGAGACCAAAAACTTGGAAAACCACTGTAGAAGGAAGTCTCTTACATTTTTATTAAGCCTTGTGATGGTATCAAGGAGTTGCCTAGAGAGAAAGTTGGATACAATATACTGGGATCCCTGTTATATTGGCAACAAGTGAAATGATATTCTCTAAATTCATTGCCTATCTCATAGTCAGAGATTCTAAAGCTGTAATATGTTTTCACTTAAATTTTAAAGTACATGAACTCATTAATTTGACCTGAGTAGTCTCTGGACATCGAAAGCTGGGATCTCTGCTGTTAAATTCCAAATTCTAACATCTCTAAAAGGCTTATAGACTCTAAGGAGACTAAATTAGACGAATTTTTTTTACCTATACAGAATCTTACATTCACACAGAAAAACAGAGTTTTTTTATGTATAAATGCTGATTGGACAAAAACTAATTCATGTATTTCTGTGGTTTTATTAACTATTTCTAGCCTTTTATAGTAACATTATCCTTTAGAATGCTGAGCTCTGGAATATAAAGTTACCTTCATTATCCTAATATGTATTTATACTCCATGCATTTTATTTGAATTTGGAGTCATCACCAACACCTATATTAATGCTGTTGTTTACCTTGCTTTTTACAAACCAGTTTTCAGTGAATTCTATGATGCTCAAGACTCAAATATAAGATATTTTTTCCATTTTTTATTTTAAAAAATAACTTTGGCAAATATTTACATTTTCAAACTGGATTGTATGCCCTGTAGCCATGTGATTATAATATTTAGTTATAGAAATAATGACCTTTTTGGTGATATAATAAAATTTAGCTACCACAACTTAATAACGTTTCAATTAATCAAAAATTTCAATTTCCAACAATCTATCTTTCAGAAAATAGTGCACATTTCCAAAAAGTGTTTAAGGATATTTATTGCAACATTATTTGTAATAATACAAATTAGCCAAGAAAATGACAATGCTTATCAAAGCAGGAGTGATTAGATTAATAATAGAACAGTGATCCTACTGAAAATTATTCAGTCATTTTAATGAATGAAGTTGACCAACAAGTTAATATGGAACACTCTTTAAGAAACCCAATTGCATAAGAATATGTTCATTCAATGCTACTATTTTTTTCTTTCTTAAGATATATTAATACATGTATGCATAGATCTTTGTATGCAAATTCTAGAAAATATACTGGAATGAAATTTCTATAGCATTCATTCAAATTCATTCAAATATTCATTACACTCAAATTTTTGTGGGCCTCAGAATCATTTGGTATGGCAGAGGGAGAAAAAGTCTCACTTTAAAACTCCTTTCTATGTCTGCTGTTAGTCCAGGAGATCCGTCTCGCCAATAAGATCTCATACAATTCTGATGTAAGAAGCAATGGGTAAAACCAACGTACAGTTACATATGAGAAACAGCACTCTAAGTATTACCTATAAAATTTCCTGAACAAATTCTATCTGTACAAAAGCATATGTTGCTCCAAGCCTATTTCTTTAGGCATCTTCAACTATCCCTGTTTATAATGCTTTCTATAGGCTTGTTTACCTTATGCTATCTATTTTGGACTCGTCTTATATTGTTTTCCTAGTCTCTTTATTATATTATATAGATTCTAAGAATTATTAGTCTGTACTTAGAGAGTTTAGATTATCTTATCTTCCTGCCTTTGTTTTCATACTTTGTGATACCCTCTTAACTCTTTGCACCATCTTCACTTGTTAAACATTTTATCATTTTTTAGCCATCTCTTCTTTAAATATTTTCTTGATTGATATTAACCACTCTTCTTTCTTCTTACAGTGAATTGTACTTGTCACTGAGTACTACCTTTTAATATTAGTATGTTGTAATTATGTGACTCTTTGACCTACCTCACCATTAAAGCGAGATCTAAAAAGGGTGTGGTCTTTAAGTTTGTGTTGAGTTACAGAGTTTTGGTACTCTGTAAACTCCACACATACTAACTGAATTAGAAGCATTCTTGTTTTATACACTTCCAATGCAAAATAACAGGACAGATATATTGAATATTCCCAAGTGCTATATTTCATTATATCTCATTCTCAAAACATTCTGCACATGCCCTTTCATGCCCTCTCATGCCTATCTCCTCCAACCCCTCACTAAGATCACATATACCTAAGTAGGAATCACAGGCCTAATTAAGATAAAATGCAGTATCCAGAAACCACATAGGTTAGAATTAGTACCTTCTAAACTGTCTCCAATCAAGTAGTTTTCCAAAGACCTTTGTATATTTAAAATAATATATTTAGTTATTGAAAATAATTTGCTTCATGTCCCTCTTCTCTGATGTTACATTCTACTTGAAGGTCTAATTTGTGCCCCTTTTATTCATTACCATACCTTCAGTAATAAAGCAGTTGGTTCCTAGAAGACATTTATATACTGCTTTGATTAAATGACTAATACTACCATTCCCTCATTATTCCACCTCATAAAAACACTACCTTTTATGTCATAATGTGGAGACTACCTACAGACAGTGCTCCATTTTCATAACACCAAGTAATGGTAGTGTTTAAAGTCTAAATGAATATGAAACCAAATTAAAATAAAAATATTTATAATGATTATGGTTCAGAAAAATTTGGATTTACCATGCCTTTGCTTCCAACAAGGCAAAACAAATCATTTGAAACAAAAACAAAAATCCAAAACCTTATATAACTTTCTGTATTCCTGAAGAAAATTCTGATGATATTCACTGGGATGTCAATAACTTTGTACCCAGTACTAATATTTGTTCCTTACATAGCAATATTAATGTAAGTTATAAGGGAAATCCTTTAGGTTGATGCTAACATGACAAAAAATACTTTCATAGGCAACTTTAACAAGATATTACTCGACCATAACTGACATTTTCAAATTAAACTTGCAAAAATAAAATTTTGGCCTTCATTACTTTGAATCTATCTGAGTTCAACAGATACTTCTAAAACTTGAGATCATCATGCTAAAGTACTTTGCTTATTTCATTCATATATGGGACATAAAACTGAAAGCAGCAAAGAAACAAAAAGTCATGGACGTGGTCAATAGTTTAGTTACCATTCGGTAAGGAGAGAGAAGGGAGGGTGAGGAGAAAGAAGATTCAAATACATGATGATGGAAGGAGAAATGACTCTGGATGGTAAGCCCCAATGCAACACATATATGATGCAGTGTAGAATTGTAATTTTACCACCAATGCCATCCAAATAAATGTAATTAAAAAAAAAAACTCTTTTAAAAGCAGTTGGCTTTCCATTTTCTAATGTTTGCAAAACAGCAGACATGAAATTGTCCTGGGCTTTGTTCAGCAGTGTTCTTCACCCACCAGAAACTAATGAGAGTAAGGTTTTAGGAGGCAAAGTGCTCAGCAAGAGTATATCACCACAGTGCCAACGGGCCAGTGACAAGCTGGTGTTTGAAATTATTCTTTTTTAACATTCAGGATTTTGAAAATAGACCATCCCTATCAGTATGCTGTGCTATGATTCTATCCTCAATTTATCTATTATTTTAGGTTATGCATAAATAATGACAGTATTTTAATTTTTTTTAACATTTTATTCTTCATATATATCAGTTTATGTGATGGTAAAAACCTGCATACATTGTCAGGCATGTATAATTATTTCCTTTAACTGAACAAAAACTGCTGGGTAAATTGCTACATAGAATTAAAAGATAGATTACTAAGCAGTCAAAGGCAAAAATCTCCCTGAGCTCCAACACAACCAATGGTAAATTTGCTTATTAATGATGTCACCACTGTTATGATTGAATGAAAGAACAGATACTCACTCTTGAAAGGCCCTGGATGGAGTTCATAATTTAATTACATGTATCAATACTCCCCAGAGGCTTGTACGACCTTAACTCTGATGCTTTTTATCAAAAGCTGATTAATATTAAGTGATACTTATGCTTAATAAATACCTGAATACTACCTGAACTCCATCCACACCTTTCTATGAGTTTTTCTACTGATCTGACAGTACCAGTTTCATGGATGTTGTTAGGTATTACCAAAGAAAGAGTTCTAAAATCAGATATGTTTGGAGAAGCCTAAGTCAATAATAAAACAATTGAACTGACTTCTTTTTGTACAATTCTTTTTCTGAGACCTATAGATATGTTAATGCTTATTTTTAAAAAGGATGTGATATAAAATGTTTCTCAAATGGTTTTGTTACACACCTTTTTATCCCTGGAAGTAGCTTAATATTCTAAATTTTGCACTTGATTTAAACTAAATCCTTTAAAGTTTGTTTGTATAAACCACAGAAGACCTTACATATCCAAAGCAACCTTCACTAAGAAAAGCAAAGCTAGAAGCCTCATGCTAACTGATCGCAAATTTTATTATGAAGTTATAGTAATCAAAACAGTTTGGTACTGGCATAATAACACTCATAGATCAATGGAACAGAGCAGAGAGTCCAGAGATAAACCCATGCACATATAGTCAATTAAGTTTACACAAAGGTGCCAAGAATACACAACAGGGAAAAGACAGTCTTTTCAATAAAAGGTGATGGAAAGACTGGATAGCCACGTGTAAAAAAATGAAAGTAGATCCCTTTCTTACAGCATACATAAAAATCACCTCAAAATAGATTAAAGATTCAAATGCAGACATTAAACCATACAACTCCAAGAAGAAAAATAAGGGGTAAGCACTATGTAATTGGTCTCGCCAATGAACATTTGGATTTGATGGCAAAGGCAACCAACAAAAGCAAAGATAAGCAAGTAACACTGCATCAAACTAAAAAGCTTCTTCACAGTAAAGGAAACTTGCAATAAAATAAAGAGTAACCTATGGAATAGAAGAAATACGTGCAAACCACAAACCTAGTAAGGGGTTAATATTGAAAATATAATGTCCTACAACTCAATAGCAAAAAAAAATTAACAGTTAAAAATGGGCAAAGGACCCGAAGACATTATTTTTCCAAAGAAGATATATTATTGGCCAACGGGTTCATAAAATGGTGCTCAACATCACTAATCATCAGGGAAATAAAATCAAAACTACAAAGACGTGATCACTCCATTCTTGTTAAGTAGTCTGTTAGCAAAAAGATGAGACAAATGCAAGGTTGTGGAGCAAAGGGAACCCTTGTACACTGCTGGTGGGAATGTAAACTGGTACAGTCATTATGGAAAACAACACAGAGGTTCTTCAAGAAATTAAAAATTAAACTACTATATGATGCAGCAATCCCACTTCTGGATCTATATCCAAAGGAATCAAAGATATACCTGCATCTCTATGTTCATTGCAGCATTATTCGTGAAAGCCAAGATACGAAAATGATCAAAGTGTCTGTTGATAAATGCATGTATAAGTCTGTGTGTGTGTGTGTGTGTGTGTGTGTGTGTGTGTGTGAAAAGAATATTTTTAGCTTTTAAAAGAAAGGGAATCCTGCCCTTTGCAACAATATGGATGAACCTAGTGAGCATTACGCTAAGTGAGATAAGCTAGACAGAGCAATACAATAC
This sequence comes from Lyroderma lyra, assembly GCA_004026885.1. Taxonomy (NCBI): domain Eukaryota; kingdom Metazoa; phylum Chordata; class Mammalia; order Chiroptera; family Megadermatidae; genus Lyroderma; species Lyroderma lyra. Next base: position 97,807 of record PVJL010005462.1, read on the forward strand.
AAAGGGTATCTCTTATATGTGGTTCCTTCCCACTGAAAGAAAATAACAAAACCAAAACCAAAAATCCTCATAGAGTAGAATGGTTTAAGGGGTTCCCCGGTGGATAGCGGCTAGGCCTCAGAGCTTTCAACGCTGGGGCTTGGGTTCGATTCCCAGCCAGGGAACTAACAACAACAACAAAAAAAACACATAGAAGGTTGTTGCCAGGGTTGGGGGTGCAGGAGTGGATGGAGAGAGATTGGTAAAGGCCACAAACTTGCAATTATAAGATGAATAAATTGAGGATCTAATATATAGCATGATGACTATAGCTGTGAGTATGGAATTGGATAATTAAAATTTGCTAAGGGAGTAGATCATAAGCATTCTCACCAAAAAGACAAAAAGTAAATTAATGAGGTGAATGAGGTGATGGATGTGTTCATTAACCTGACTGTGGAAATCCCTGCACATGTGCATGTATATCAATCATCACATTGTACACTTTAAATATATTACAATTTAATTTGTGAATTACACCTCCGTAAAGCTTGAACGAGAAAGAAAACTAGGAATAGTTAGCCGGTAGTGCGCGGGTCCTCTTAGGATTTTTCTTGCTGTCCTGAATTTCCTTAAAGCCTCTAGCTAGCGTTAACATATGCTTTAGGAAACAGCTACTGGACATATGTTGTTACATTTATTCTAGGCATTTTGCTAAGAAAACATCCCTTGCGTCTTTTAATGTCCCTCTAAAATCAGTTGAGATACTATATGATTTATCTAACTTGGCTTGTTTTCTTCTATGGACATTCTGAACATTACAATTGTTGAAGATCATTGCTCTGTCCACTTGGTTTCTAGAGGAAAAAGAAGAGCCAACTTCTAGGACTACATAGAATTTAATTTTATATGTTAATCTTATTCTTTTTTATTTCTTTAAGTCTATATTTTTATTTATTTTATTTAAAATATTTATGAGTTATGATTGATATGCAAAAATCTCTACACATTTAACATATACAACTTGATGAATTTGGCTATAAGTATACACTTGTGAAACGATCACCACAATATATAGAAGCATGCCATAAAATATTGTCTATATTTATATTCTCCAAGCACTTAAGTATCTTCGAAGTCATTTTAATATATACAATATAGAGAGTTAATAGCCACAAGTATGATAATATTTATTGCATTCTTTTATACTAGTTATTGTCAAACACTGTTTTTATGTACTATATCATTAATTATCACAGCAGTGTTAATTAAGAGGTAGGGTGTTGATTGTTACGTGCATTTTACAGATAAGAAAAATACAGCTTCTAACAGGTAACTAATAAATAGTGATGCTAGCATTCGAACCCAGGTTTTTCTAGCTTGAGAATGAAAGTGCTTAACTTTAGACTGGAGCTGGATCTTTTAGCACTCAGTTAAGCATTATCTTTTATTTTTATTTTTGAGGTGTACACCTTTTCAATCCCATTGTCATATTTTATCTCTCAGACCAACCATTAGTAAGTAGAATAACAACACTTTGATTTTCTATGAGGCATGCTCACTAGTTTTCAGAAAAGTCATTATAATCCTTGGGTTCTTTGAGTAAATGTCTATTGCTTTCTTTTACACTGACAAAAAGAAGAAAATATAAAATGGTGACATTCATTTTATGTGCTGGGTTTTTTTTTCTGTTACATAAAATGCCAGTTAAACTTTAGTGTGGGCAAAAATTCTAAATGTTCCTATACAGCAGCAGAGTTTTAAAAGTGGCTTTTCTCCTTCCCTATCACTCCCTTCTCAATATCCCACAGTATGAGTGTGAATGCCAGGCAGTACGGCCCTGGAACGGCCCTCAAGTCCATTCAGTGGCACTAGGAGACAATGACAACTTAATCATTTTATCTCCTCCCAAGAAAGACACTGCCTCAAATGGCTCTCCAAAAGAAGGGTCAGATGATTTCTTTGTGGTAAGTTCTGTTACAACCACCTGTTGCAATCCACAGCTATTTTAAATTGAAATACCCCATTCTCTTTTTAAAGTAAAGTAGATTATAAACCTGAAAAGAAAAAAGATTTTTTGCTTTATTTTAAAATATGTACTAAAACTATAAAATTATGAAGAATACACTTGAAAAGAAAGTCTACAAAGCCTCTCTTAGTGAATTTAGAAGAAGGGACTTCCCAGTGTACGTCCATGCCAACTCTGTGCTGGGAACACTTACAAGTAATATAAGAGACATTTTTAAATGAGAGAGAGAAGTATTTTTTGATAAATAAAGTTTGGTTAGCAACACTGAAGTTATCTGAAGAGTATGGTATTAAAGTAAGACAAATTATTAATAATGATAAATCAAATTTCTGAAAGACAGTGAATCCATTGGAATATAAAGCAAAGAAAATGGTATCTCACTGATACAAATCATAATTATGTTGTCTAAATTACACACCACAAAATGTAGGCATAGCTCTGTTTAGTTTATTGAGAACACAGTTATATTTTAAAGTGAGATAAATGAAAAAAAATGCCTTGGAACTAAACAAATAATATAAATCTCAGTTGTGCTATTTATACGTGGTCTTGAACAGATAGTTAATCTTTCTTAGCCTCAGTTTTCTGTTCTTAGAAGGAACTGGGTGCTATTAAGAGAATTATATTAGAAAATATGGAAGTGTTTATCAGAATACCAGGCTTGCTGTCAGTGCTCCCTCAGTGTTTTGTTTTCCCTGTTTCAGTATTTTTCTCTATTTTAACATATACTGACTACAGAGCATAACAATAGGCTAGCAAATCTTGAAAAACAAGTTTGTTGATGCTGTTTTCCTACTTAGCAAAAATCACCCAAGAGGAAAAAACAAATAAATAATGTAAAATTTCATTAATTAAGAGTTAATTGGGATGAGACGGTTATCATCCTTCATTAGTTAAAAGTCTGAAATGTAGAGCATTCATAAACAAATGTGAATTTATTTCCTTCAGGGCCATAAAGTAACACAAACTACTAAATAAATGTTGTTAAATAATAATTCTGACAGATCTGCTTTAATGGATAGCGAAGAGACACATAATTAGCCTTGGTAGAATGCTTAAATCAAGTGTGTGTTTTTCAAAAAGTTAAACATTTTTTTCCATATGCCCTTACCCAACCCTACTGAAACTATTAATTTATAATTTAGTTAATTCTACTGAGGATAATTTTTATCTATCTACCTATTTATTACCTATCTATCTATCTGTCTATCTATCCATCTATTTATCTGGTGCAAATACAATCCACAAAATTTATAGTTAAGTTCTTAATGAGTTTAATTAAAAATAAATAAAATCGGGCTACTAGTGACTTTGGTAGTGGAATGAAAGTGAATGTAGAAACTGAAAAATCAGAATAGTCCTGTTTTTTATTTTAGCAGCTCAAATGTAAGTTTTTGGTTTCACTTCTTGACCGATATTACCAATTACCTGAGGGGAAATGCAGTTTCCTAGGCCATTTAGTTGGAGATTCAAGTTAAGTAAGTCTGTCATGAATTTCAGGGATCTGAATATTTAATAGGAATTCCCACACATTTGTTATTCTGATAATTTAGAGAAATATTTCTAGACATTGTCACCATCTAAAGTTTATTGTCAAATATCCATGCATAAATGACTTGAAGGCTTGCTTCTAAAAGTTGTACAAGGAATAAAGATTGTCAGCAATATACAAATCCCTATATTAGTGTTTTGAAATATGAAATGAGGAATTACATTTCTTTTAATTAAAGATAAAAAAGTTTATAGCCATCCATTCAAACATCAATTCATTCATTCATTTTTTTTCACTCGAGCACCTACACTGTTTTGCACATCGTAAGGGCATCAGATACAAAGACTGAGGGTCACTGCCATTAAAGAAATTTTCAGAAATATAGGTTTCTTGGCTAGTGATAACCTCAGATATAAAACAATATAAGAAGAGCTACTCCCATCATTTGAACAAACTCTGATAGGGTAGAATTAAATCGTAGAGGGAGGAGACAAGAGGGTGTTTTCAGTTGGCTGGGAGGGGGAGGCAGCTAAGGCCTTTGTAGTGGAATTGATAGTCAACGGGACTAGGAGAGGGTTTAACAAGTAGAGGGGAAGTGGTGAAAAACACTGACTCTCAATGGTTTTTGTTTGTACGTTTATTTGTTTTCTTAATCTCCAAAAGGTCTTTGTTTATGTGGGTTGCATCTAGTGTATTTATTGTATTCAAAACTGTATAAGTAATATGACAATAAAAAGATTTACTTAATTTAATAACAATAAATTCAATACTGATTAATATATATAAAAACTATTCTATGGAAAATAATGATGTTTTTCAAAAAAATTACTGAGAACTGTTGTACTGTTTTATGATTTTACCGCTCCCTTTGATGTGTGACTTAACAAAGAACACTGGATTCCTATGAGTGTATCTGTATTGATTAAAGCCTTACACAGGAATGTAACTAGAGAAGAAAGAAGTATTTTAATAGCCTTTTCAGATAATTGTGGATAGTCTTTGATGCTACACAATATCTCAGTGAGTGTTAGTTTCTTAATAGGTGGAATATAGAATTTGAAACATTTAAATGAACCCTTCTCAATGAACCTATAGAGTCCTCTGGCTAATGTGTGAGGACATTTGGATGTAGAGGAAATATCACTGAATCCATTTAACTAATTACCAAGCTGTAAAATCAGACTGCCTGGGTCTTTCTTACTTTAAATTTGTATGAAGAGGTAATGTTGTATTTCATAGTGCACCAAATGATTTTTAAGTCAATATAACATTGTGTACAAAAGTACTAAGTTAACCCAAATATGTTAGTTATTTTATACAGAAACTTATAAAGTGGTACACTCAGAGAAGTAACTAAAAGAATATAATGCTTAGGTGGTGAACTTATTATACATCAAGTTGACAATGCACTGTAGAATTGCATGCCTGAAACCTATGTAATCCTTGCTAACAGATGTCACCCCAATAAGTCTAACAATAAAAATGAATTTAAAAAAAAATAAAAGAAGATAATGCAAGTAATCTAGTGAATTTGGCTCCTACTGTATTCATGCACGTATTCAACTAATATTTAGTAAAAGTTTTCTACATCCCAGGCACTATTATGGATACTAGAGATAAATTAGTGAATAAAACAAATGAAAATAACTCCCTTCTTGGAACTTACATTCCAGGGGGACTAACAGGCCAACAGCAAGATAATTAAGTAAAAATTATGTTACACAGGAGTACCAAAGAAGATATAGAGAAGGAAGGAGGATAGAAAAATGTGTATGTTAGGGATTGGTGCTTGGAATATCATTAAATGGGGTGGGCAGGGAAAGCCTCAGTGAGAGAGAGAGATTCACATAAAGACCTGAAAAATATGAACAAGCAACCCATGAAGACATACGATAGAGGAATTTTTGAGGCAGAAAATAACAAGTGCAAAGACCCTAAGTGACACACCTGGCATGTCTGAATAGAATGAACCAAGAGAAATCAGTAGGAAAGAGGTCAGAGAAGGTGTGTGTGGGAGGCGGGGAAGGAGATGGGGCAACAGCAACTTATAGGTCTTAATAAGGCCTTTGACATTTACTCGGAATGAAACTGAAAACTGCTGGAGAGTTTTCAGCAAAATAGTGACATGCTGCTCGTGCTTTAACAGGTACACTCTGGTTGCTACCAAGAATAGCACAAAAGAAACACTAATTTGAAACATTCACGATATTTTCACCTACAAGTAACAGGATATCCAATTAAAACTGGCTTAAGTATTATAGACGTTTATTATTTAAACTAACATAAGCCCCAGATGAATTGAGATTCAATGTCTTAACCATTGTTTAGTTAAGCACAAAAAGTGTGACAGAAAAAAATCCATGCTTCCTACCAACATTTGGTTTAAAGTTACGGCTTCACCTCTTGTACTACCACTGTAGCTTAAATGTTTCAATCCTTGCTTTCAACCTCTATAAAATGATATAATTATTGCCTTGTTGGCAGATTTAGAGAAAATAAACATGGAATTTATAATAAATTGATAATGAAACCAAATATTTAATAATTCTCTTTCTTTAAAGCAAAACCTCTTGATACGACACCAGCCATGAATCTACTTGGAGATATAGATCTGGTCTTCTGAACACTCAGAAACTAATTCTGGACTGGCTTCACTTTTTTGGACTCATTTCTGTTATACATCTGTTAGTAAATTTAGTGCTTCTCAAAATATTTTTTGAGAGCTGATACCCTTGAGGGATGATAGGGCAGAATCCATTGAAATACAATTCTATAAGCTGTTGCTTATGGTTTGCACTAAAGAGTTTAACATTGTCCTTCAAGTTATTAAAGTCTCTGAGAAGTTTTGAAACATAGAACCTGCTCAATTTTTTTAAAATCTCATAATATTTTTATCTAAAATTGATCATTCAACTCTTACTTGAAATAACACAAGGATTCGAGTCATTATGAACTATTAAGTTAACACAATCAGGAAGTTCCCTGGTGGTGTAGTGGCTTAAGGCTTCAGCACTAGTGTTGTTAACGCTGTGGCCTGGGTTCGATTCCCAGCCAGGGAGCTACCCAGTTACCAAAAAAAAAAAAGATAACCCAATCATTAATAAAATGCATTTATTGAAAAGATAAACATTTAGGTGGGAGACAGCAAACAATAGTGTCTATCTTCTTCTCTTTGAAACTCCTTAGAATATAATTTTCTAAGCTGCCTGGCTCTTCTTGAAAAATATTTCCTCTATTAGCCAAGATTATGCTTTCTACTAGAATAAATCAGAAACATTAATTTTAATTTAGTCAGTTTTTGCTTATTATCCAAATCTATTCATTAGTAAGGGTGATTCTGACCTGAGTTTACAGTGAATTGTACTGTTATGCTGGTGTGATGAAGTTTTCATGTTACCACTTTTTACCTTTTGTCATTAGACTCATTGTGCCTATTAGACTGATAACTTCAGGCTATACAGGAAAACAATTCATGCATTTTATTTATTTTCATGAGATTAATGAGAAAAAATTCTCTTACAGTAATTTAAACTGTCTATAATTACATAAAGAGCACATAAATAAGCTTGATGGTATTACTTTGATCATTTATTAGGAACAAATATATTGAACTTCATAGTTCAATTGAAGTTCATAGCTACTTTGGTTTTGATACTGCTTCCTCCTGCTTATAAATTACAAAAAAATTATTTTTAATTTCTAAGTTGACTATAGAAAATTCTTAGAAAGTTATTACCTTTTTTATTTTGTAAGTTTTTCTACTGGATTTGTTACATTTTTGAGGTTTCCACTTCATTTTATTGGTATATTATTTTAATGACATTTACCTAAATTATACTTGGCTTATATCGGATCTAAACAGAAATAAATCAGAAAAATGTTATTTAGCAATGAGACCCTTAGTTTAGCTTTTTCACTGTTTCTGAGTCAAATCACCCTTAACTTATCCAACAGTGAGACATAAAGGAAGTGGAGAAAGTATTTAAGTGGCTGATTACATTTTGAACCACTAGATAGCTTTAGCTGCAAGACTGCTTAAACTTGAGGACCAAATACATGAAAATGGAAATGAAATTACAGCCTTTTTGTTTTATGCTTGAGGGAGCATTACTCAAAATATCTTTTAGGATGTCTTTCGTGGGGGCTTTGTGTGTGGGGAGGAGTCCCAACACATTCTAGAAGTTCATCAGAGTAGAATAATCTTTTTTTTTTTTTTTGGTTTAAAATTAGTGAATGTAGAAGTGAATGCTTCTGAAATTAAAAAATAAATTCTATTTCAGTTCAGATGTCCCCAGGGTATTAGAAAACCTTAATCAAGCTAAATTACTTAGCAATAGGTCTCAATTAAATCTTTAAACAATTTTGAGACATTTAAGAATACAGAAAACTACAAAAAATTGTAAAAAATAAGTCATTTCTATATATCATCCAGAATCGTCAATAAAAATATTTATGGTTTTACTTTTTCTTTTTTATTAAATTAAGCTTTCAATTGAGTTTGTTGACCCCTTATTTCCCTCTCCTAATCCTTTTCCTCAATGACAGAGGTACTGACTGGCAATCAATTTTAAGTAGTTACTGTCACATTTTGCTCTATAAATTTTGGTACCAGAATTTATTCACAAAGAATGCTCGTCGCTTTTGAAATTAAAAAAAAGTAAATTCTCTTACAACGTCTGGTTTGAATTCTATTGAATCAAGCCACTTAAATGCATCAATATTACTTTATTTATTTTTAAAATTTTTATTAAATTTACCGGGGGTAACATTGGTAAGTAAAATTACATCTGTTTTAATTGTACATGTCTATAATATATCACGCATGTGTTGCATTGTGTGTTCATCACCCAGAGTCAGTTCTCTTTCCATCACCCTGTACTTGACCCCTTTTCCCTACCATCTCTATCTCCCCTTACCTTCTGGTAATCACTAAACTGTTCTCTGTGTCTGTGAGTATTTGTTTGTTTTTCTTGCACATGAATTTTAAAATACCTATTTCTGAAGCATACATAAGTTTCAAATTGGCCACGCACATGTGTATTTAAACTTAGCTGTCCAATTCTTCATAACTGTGTTAAGTCAAATTTATACTACTTGACATATACTTCTACATGTGAATAGCTGTTTGTAATGGTCTGTTTTATCTTCATTGTATACATTGGAGAATGTGATTTCATATTGCATCTAAGTTATCCTGTTAATTTGAAATTTTAAACATTTAAATTGATATTCGATTAACATTAGAAGAGTAGTTGTATACCATTTACAATGAAATGATTGATTATAATATAATAATTTCAGTGGATATTATTTTCACTAAACTTTGAGTCTAAATTATAGAGTTGAAATATTTGTGTAAACATTACTGTTTTCTAAAACATCAACTAAAGTTTCAAGGATGCATTCTTGCATAACAACACTAGAGGTTGCATAGTGATGTTTCCTTATTCTGTTGAAAGCAGTGTCTTGAGTTGTCTAGACTTTGGTTGAGTCAGATCAACTTGTTTGACTCTTAGAAAATTTTTAAGTTTCTACCACCTTGACTGATTTTCCAACTCTCAGCTTAGATCAGCAAATAATTAGAGTAACAACCCTATATTTCTATGATCTAGGCATACCAAGTTCAAATGGTTGCCCTGATACCTGTGACAACACATTAGCTCTTAGTTTATAGGCTCTCAACATGTTCCAAATAAGAGTGTGTGCTATAAAAGAAGCATTAGATTAAAAGTTAGAAGGAAAGCATTTTGCCATAGACCTCTCCCTACAAGCCATTAAACAATGTACTGTTTCTTTATGCCCATGTCAGGGCTGTGGTGAGAACCAGATGAGAACTGAATGTAAAAGTGTTTCAACATGTAAAACAACAATTTTTTCATTGTTGTTTGTCATTTCTAGATTATTTCAAGACCAGTAATGTCTTAAAAAAATGTAAATGGTATTACACAACTGATAGTTAAGGCATCTAAAATTCCAACTATCAGAAAAATATCTGATGTTTAGTAAAACAAAGCACACCATAATTTTCATTATTATTCATATATTACCAAAACCAGACTCTTTTATCCTTTATTGCCATTTTGTGATACCAAGAATTTATAAGCTTATATCAAGTAAAATGTATTTTAGTAATACCAAGGATTACTTGTTGCAAATAAAATGTGAGTAGAAAAATTTTTAATTATAATTATCTGGGCAAAAATTATAACTCGAATCCTATTTGTTTTTGTCATCAACATGCTTGTAATAAACAAAATTCTCTCCTTGGGAAATACTTAGTCAGCTATTTCCCAACATAGTCTAAGCAGCATTTTTCAAATTTATTTGCTGTTTCACTTTTTTTTTTTTTTTTTTTTTTTTTTTTTTTTTTTTTGCTTTTTGGTATGTGGGTAGCTCCCTGGCTGGGAATCAAACCCAGGCTGCAGCGCTGACAACACCAGCGCCGAAGCCTAAAGCCACTACACCATCAGGGAACTCCCACTGTTTCACTTTAAATCGTCAGAATGACCATTGATTAAACCTATTCCTACTAAGTTCTTTATATATTTTAGTTTATTACCCTCTTACTGGCAAATCAACAGATTTAATAATTAACCTAAGATCACAGTTACTAAGTGTAAAAGCTGGGATTTTACCCTGTAGACTTGATTCTAATATTAATTTTTTAAACACTGTCCACTATTCATGATGAACCAGTACATGAGCCCTTCAGTTTGGTACAGGGGTTTTCAGTATTGGAGGTACATTACAATCACTTAAGGATCTTATAAAAAGGTTTAAAATGCCAGGACTCTTCTCTCAGAGATTG
>PVJL010005463.1:0-108613 GCA_004026885.1 Lyroderma lyra
GTGACACAGAGGGCTCTGTGCTGGGGGCTTCTCAGTGCCGCTCTGTCTGCCTGGGAAGCGCTGTCGATCCCGCTCTGATTCTGACATTGGATTGTCTGTCAGGGGTGCTTTTCAGTAGTGATGGGAGTTTTCCTTTTTCTCCCCATATTTTCAAAGTGAGAAAATGGGGCAGGTTGCATGGAATCTGCGAGCCAGGCGGGTTTGCACTGGAAGTCCATGCGGATTTCTTGCATAACAGAATGGAAATAATCTGTCTGCGATTTAGGAACATACGCTGGCAGCACCACGAGAACACATTTTAAATCCTCATTAAAAGTCAGGTATGGGATACATATTTATTGGGTAAAATGCCAGCTGTAGGAAAAAAATCCCATGCTTGTTTCCTGTAACATTTCCAAAAGTGCAGGAGCGCAGTGCATGGGGACAGAATGTCACCCTCACCCAGGGACAGCGTGCTGGTGGCTTTTCCTTTCCTGAGCAGATCTTTTCTGGGTCACCTGCTGCTTCAAAGGCTCTGAAGAATCCAGCCTGTTAACCACCTGATCCCATTCTCCTAACTACGTTATGAGAGATAAACCTGCTTTCTGCCAGGCGTCGGCGTCTCCCTGTAAGGAGAGGAGAGAAACCCCCCCCCACCACCCCGGGACGTGCGGGGAGGCTGGGAGGTGTCTGTGTACTTGGCACACGTGCTCTGAGAGCATTTAATTCTCCCCGCCCCCCACAAACCGGCCACTCGTTTGTTCGGTGCTCTGGCATAGCTGCTACACGCCGGGGACTGTGGATAAACTTACAGAGCAAACTCCGTCCTCCACCTCCCTCTGCTCCCTGCTGACGTGAGACAGCCTTCCAACAGCCGGCAGGGCTGGGAGGGCTTCTAGTGCAAACAAACCTCGGTTCAAACTAGGACGGTGTCACTTGTGTCCCCTGGCCCTTCGTTAAGGCAGAGGACTCCTCTATTGTGTTTATTCCTGTGCTTACTCCCCTAAAGGGACACAGTGGCACGTCTCTAGGGCCTGAGGATCAAAGATCTTTTAAGTGAATGGGACAGCTGGCATTTGACATGTTTGATGGCACACAGCATGTCCTCTGCAGGACTTGTCCCAGTGCAAACGCCTTCGGTCCCGGAGCCCACGCCTGCTGGGTGTGCACAGTGATCGCGTCCTGTGGGCATAGCATCGTCGTGTTAGCACGATGCACGCTGCAGCCCCGGGATTTGGAGGTGGTCTCGTCCTAAGGTGAGACCGATTGCCCTACTGAGCTCTTGGGGTCGTGTCTCATTGTGGGGCACGGCCAGTTCAGGGCCGGAGCAGCAGAAGCTCGGCAGCAAATGGAACTGCCTCCGTGATCATCTCTGGGGCTTCGCAGTCACTTCTGCTCACATTTCGTTGGCTTGAACAAACCCCATGGGCCCTTCCGGAAAGGAGGAAGAGAAATGAAACAGTAAACATGAGGCATTTCCTCCAGCGCAAGTTTAAGGCGAGGCCACCAGCATGTTCTGTGAGGCCGACAGACAAGTCCTTGGGAGAGGCTCCAATGACACGAGGGTTTTCCGACTCTTAAATGCTTCAGGATGTGGGTTACTTCATAACCCCCTTGGGCCTGATTGGCTGTCCATCAGCAGAACTTTCTGGAATCACTTTCCCATCTGCTCATTCCCAGAGCAATGGGGCAGCGCTGCCTTGGCAATGCTCGCGCCTCCTGACCTTGCTCCGTTAGGCTTCTGTCCTTTGCTGCCCTTCAGGCGCCCAGCGTAGCGGCCATCATGTCTCTGCTCTGTCCTGAAGCACCCGTCAGCAGGGGGGACCCGCGACAACGCAGGACGCCTGCTCGGGGAGCCGGGCTCCTGTCCCTCACGTCCTCACGTCAGGGGTCCTCCATTAGCCTTCCCCCCAGGAACAGGCACCGCAACAGGACTCGTCGTTCGTGTTCATCTGAGCACACATCTCCGCCGTGGGTTGTGCAGCCTGGGGCTTCCTTTCAGGGGTCAGTGCGGCCGGGGGGGACGGGGCGTTGGGGATCCAGGTCCAGCTCCTTACAGGTGTGCCTGAGGTCTTACGCCCTTCACAGTCAAGGCCGGTCTTCATCCTGGCCCTGGGGCTCTGTGGCACTCGGTAACACATAGGTAAAGTCTCCGGACAGCACAGCTCGGTGTCCTGCCCTGAGCCAGCCCCACGTCACCCCTGAGGCCATGGCCGGAATGGCTGACAGGGACCTGGATGTGAGCCTGCGGCCCTTACTGGGTCAGCTCACATCCACCCTCTGCTACCTGGGCACCTGCTTTCCCTCTGGGTTCACCTTGCAGGGGACCTGTCATCTCTGGGAGCCCCGAGCGAGTCGTGTGGGCACTCTAACGTATGGAGGCCCTTCCGTGGGGCAGTCTTATGAGGGGCGCCACCGGGCTGTCACATCTCGAACTCGTGTTTCTGTCCGGCTTTCCTCCTGAGATTCTTCCAACCACGGCCAAGCACTGGCACATGGCCCAGTGGCCCAGTTGCAGCAGAGTGGCTGCGGGTCTTTAAAGATGCTCCCCCAGCCCACCCAGCCGTGTCTGATGTTGTTCGCGTCCATGTGCGGTCCCCTCCTCTTGAGTCCTGGCTGGGTTTGTAACTCACGCTCGGCCCGTGGAAGGTGGCAGAAGTGACACTTCATAACTTCTAAACCCAGGCCCCAGGAATGCCTCCAGCTTCTCCCTGGTGCCCTGGAAGCCCAGCTGCCACCCCTCAAGGAAGACCTGGAGAGACCCACGTGAAGAGGAACTGAGGGACCCGCCTGAAATCCTCGCCACGCTGCCAGCCGTCAACACGCCGGCCACGCAGGCCGATCCCGGCTCCATCCCAGACATCAGGGAGCAGAGCGGCCTCACGGCACCTCGTTGGCTTTCCTGGGCCTCAGAGACACGAGGGGAAGTCAGCTGACGTTTTATGCCACTGGCCTCTGGGACTGGTATCGGGCACTCAGGGGTCGGAATAGGGGATGCTTGTTTATGTGAATACCGTTCCCTGGAGGGGTCCAATGGCCGTGGTGCCGGGCTCATGACGCAGAGTGAGTTTGCAATTTTTTCCCCCGAGCTTTCCTATTTCTTGAGGGATTTGGGACAAGGCCTGGGACAGATGGCTGGTTTCCTGGCCAGTGGGGAGATTTGCCATTTCCCAGTCACAGCCTGGGCAGTCTCCCCAGTTCCAAGAGGCCAGTCCTGTGCCCCGGTCCGGAAGCCCGGACCTCTCCACGGATGCGTGAAGCGGCAGCCCCTAAATATTGCATTTAGTCCCCACTGTATTTCGCAGAGCTGCCGCTCCCGTGCCTACGTGTTTGCCCTCTATTTCTGGCAGCTGAAGTATGATTATTGTTTTAACCGTATATATATTTTTCTTCTAGAAGTTCTAATTTGCAGTGGGGGTGAGGGTGGGACACAGAGGAGGAATTCCAGAGGCCGCTCCCGCTGACATTTTCACTTAAATTCCTTATTTTCTTTCTAGAATCCTTTTGGGTATTCGCCCCCTACACCACAAAACTGTGCTAGCAAAACCAGGAACCGTGCTAATAACTCTTTTATATTAATAAGATGTAAATTAATTCAGAAAAATGAAATTATGTCCTAGATTATTAAATTCACAGTTGTATTCTATTGTTCCACTGTGATATGTTTGACAGTTGGAATTCTGTTGCTGTGGGGACAGGGATGAGGGAGGCGCCGCCCCGCCCAGTCTGTGCTGCTTTGTAACAATCAGCAAAGGCTGGTCCTTAAGACCACGCCCACCCGCCATCCGTCTCCGCGGGCGACAGGCAGCCAGGCGGCCAGGCCTGGGTCTGCTAGGTGGGTCTGCTAGGACTCTTTTTTTTTTTTTTTTTTTTTAACACTTAGCTTTTAATAAAACTAGCAGATGGGAATTCAAGCTGTAACATTCAGCAAGAGAATTAATATACTGAAATGTGACCCCTTGACAGATACTGAAATGAGTACAAGGCTATCAGGGCAAGTGACAGAGAACAGAGTAATTAGGGAAGGAAGGAAACCGGAAACAGAACTGGGAGCATTGCGTTAGCCCTTTGACAAATGACTAGAAGCCGCTCTCATAAGTAATTAAGTCTCCTCCTTAGTCTACATACTGTGTTTTGGCTCATATGCTTAAACACGTCTCTGTTTAAATTGCACCTCTGCTCAGACTCCAGTGGTGACCCCGGTCTCTAATTTATTTTACTGCAACTCCTGGTCCTTAAGGCTTCTACAGTCTGGCCTCCTCCTACTCCTAGAACAGTGGTTCTTAACCTCGTGTGCACTTTTGCATCACTGGGACCTTTATAAATTGTAGATGCCTTCTCTATGCAAAAATAGATCGAACATTATAATTAACATGCATGTTAATGACATCACTGCATACACACTATTATCTGCACCATTTAGCTTCAATAATGGATTCGTGTTTTGAAAAGATCACTTTGGCTATAGTGTAAAGAAAGGACATAAAAATAAAACAACAACAAAGGAAAACATGGCAAGGAATATAAGTGGCAAAGTGGACTGGAGAAATTGAAGAGTTCCAAACAAGTATCTGTGGGGGGTTCCCTGGTGGAGTAGTGGCTGGGCTTCGGGGCTCTCACTGCTGTGGCCTGGGTTCTATCCCTGCTCAGGGAACCAACCAAAACAAAACAAAAAACAACAAACCTGAATAAAATCTGAATTTCATCATTAAAAACAAAAACCAAAGAAACAAGTATCTGTGACCTCAGGCAATTAATTAAATGAATATTTCTTAAGTATATAGTCTATGTTAGAACTCTGCTGGGTGCTGAGTGCAAGGGGAAGGAGGTGGTGCAAAAACAAAATGAAACAAAACAGAATCCTTGCTCTCTGTGGTGTTTCACAGCACAGTAGGAGAGATACTGTAAATAATTAGGTGTAACACAAGGCACAATGTGACAACTGCAATGGCATAGAGACCTACAAGTCAGTTGTAATGGTGACATACAGATCAGCTCACATGGTGGAGGTTTGCAGAATAATTCACGGGGAAAACACGGAGCCCCGCCCAGAGATGCTGATTTAATTGCTCAGGGCAGGACAGGGCATCAGTCCTGTCACAATGTCCCCAATGACTGGACTGGGCAGCCACTGCTGAGAGGAGTGCTGTGTAGTCTTATCCACAGCTTCTGTTGCCAGGGGTGTCCGATCCAACCTTTTGGCTGCCCTGGTCACATTGGAAGAAGAATTGTCTTGGGTCACACATAAAAAACAGTCACACTAACGATAGCCGATGAGCTAAAAAAAGGGTCCTTGCCTAATTTTTGTCATGCTGTAAGAAACCTTACGAATTTGTGTTGAGCTGTATTCAAAGCCATCCTGGGCCGCATGTAACCGGTGGGCCGCAGGTTGGACAAGCTTGTTCTAGGCAGATGTGGGACAATGGGAAAGACACTTCTCCAAGAAACTTGGGCCCAAGCCTCCATCTCCCAAACAATGACAGCAGACAAAAGCTAACATTTCTTGAGCAGGCGCTGCGTTAGGCATTCCGTGGGCTTCATCTTAGTGTTTCTCAACCCTGGTTGCATATTAAAATCATCTGGGAACTTTGATAAACTAGGAATGTCTCGGTTTGACCCCAGGCCCGTTAAATCAGAATCTTTGGTGTGCAGCCTGGACATTAGTGTTTGTTTGTGTGTTTGTTTGTTTGTTGAATTTAAGTTGCTCTAGCAGCTCATTCTTATCTACAAGATGATTGATCCAAAACAGCAGCCTTGGATTCCATAAAGGGCTCCTAGTGCTTATACAGTAGACTCTCAGTTAGCTGGCACCGGTGAGGACTGGTAGATGCCAGATAAGTTTAAGTAGACTCCCTGTTAACCAGAACCCCAGCAACTCACAAAAAACATTGATGAAGTCTGTTTGCTAGCCAAGCAAGTCTGTTCGCCCCATTCTGAGAACCCCGCATCCCTCTTAGTGTCCTCTTATCTAGGCCAGGACCTCACCCCATCTCTCTCTTTGGGGAGCCTCCCCATCATTGAAGGTCCATTTCTTCTAGAAGGGCCTTTCTGATTTCTCTTAGAATAGAATCTCACCTTCTTGGAAACCCTTGGAGCTCTTGCTTTTATAGATTTTTTTCCTCATGACATTTCCCTCTGTCTTGTGCCATTTTAATGAACAGTGTTGATTTCTCCCTGTTTCGGAGAGATCCCCCAGTGAAAGACTGTTTTCCACGACGTGGCTCTTCTGCTAGCACAGGGCCTCGGGTGCAGCAGATCCCAAATGAGTGTTTCCCCGCTGAGTGCACAGACTGAGGAGAGCTTCTCAATGATCCAGTGTCAGACCACACCGAAAGGTCTTTGTCTTATTGGCTGAAACTTCTGATCATTCAAGGCCTTGGAGTACAGGAGGCACGAAGGGCAGTTTGGTCACCAACGGGGAATCTAGAACTAGGTGACCCGCACTTTCTTTCCTCCTTCCTCATCTTCCTCTCCTCCCTCTGAAGGGATTTTGGCGTGCTAAAAGAACTCGGACTAATCCCTCCCCTAGGAAACTACCGAACATGTCAGATTTGATCAGAAAGTAGCCTTTCTAAGTACTCTGAGGAGGAAGGGGTTTTGGATACAAGGAATTAGAGACTGAAGACAGCTCAGGGGAGATTTATCTGGAGTTCATAAAATAAAAAGCACCTGAATGGCTAGAAAGCTACTGCAGATGACTTAAGCACCTTTGGGTAAGCACCTCAGCTTTTAACTCAAGTATCCATCCCACCAGCTCAGCCCTTGTGTGGTGGGCAAGCTGAATCCCTGGGAGTGGGGCACTGGCTTCAGTCTGAGCCGTCAGTGTAATCGTATGTCTAGTTCACGCTGATGAGTTCCCATGTGAGCATAGAGCTCACGTTAGGTCAGTGAGATGCATGTAAAGGTTTGCTGGGGAGCATGCCTTCCCACACTTCTCAGAAAGCTTCTAGAAGTCACAGTCTTGGTCTGTGCATGTGGACAAGAGAGTTTCCCAGAGCCATTAGTAGGCATCTGTGTGTTATGGGTTGAATTGTGTCCTCCCCACAAATTTCTGTTGAAGTCCTAACTCCCCGTATCTCAGAATGTGATCAGACAAGGGGAGACCCCCCAAAACAATCCAGAATTATTCATATGACTGATATCCTTGTAAGAAAAGATTAGGACACAGACATTCACACACACAGAGGGATGATCATACGTGGACAAAGGGAGAGGACAGCCCGGGAGAGAGGCCTCAGGAGAAACCAAACGTGTGCAGGTATACTTCACCTTAGACTTCCGGCCTCTGAAACTGTGCTCTTCAAGCCACATGGTCTGTGGTATTCATCATGGCAGCCCCAGCAAACCGATTCAGCATCCTATGATCAGGATGTGCAGTCAGGCTTAGGGGCATGCCTTCTCTGTGTCAGAGACAGGGAGGGTCCTTGGCAGCTTTGCTGAATTGCTAAAGCAAATCAAGCCCAGGGCTGCTTTTGCCACTGAACTGTGTGTGACAAAAGCAAAATTGTCCTCTTTATTGCTCTATTGTTTTAAGTGTAACTTGTAACCAAATACACCACTGTGTCTGTAGCACCTAGAACCATGCCTCATCATGGTAGTGCTTAGATGTGTGTTGAATGATGGAAGGGAGGAGGGAGGGAAGGAGGGAGGGAGTGGGGAGGGAGGAAGACACCACATGTGGGATTGCAGTTTGCAGACCTGGGGAGCCCAGTGGCACAGCAAGCAGGCGGCACGGGGGAGCAGTCAACCTTATCACTGCGTTTTGTGGGCCACATTCCTTCCAGGTGGGCCAGACGCCAGACACTACTATTTTTAAGGGACAGAGCTAATTCCTAGAGGCGACCGGCACTCGTTATAGCAGGAGTTCTTTAATTAGCAGACGTGTAAAGATGGAAAGATTCCCCTTGGTTTTTACGATTGGAAATTTCTACTGGGGCTCTTTGGCCCAGATCACTTCTGGCCTCCTAAGGTCATTCAGATAAGCTGCTCGCACTTCCATGTCAGAGACGAGAGAACAGTGCCTTTGAGAAGGCAGGTGCCTTTCCCGGTCACACAGCGGCTAATGGTGGAGCAAAAGCAGAGAACCAAATGGAACCCAATTGCTCTAAAAGAGAAAAGGTTTTCCTGGGAGAGTAAGTCCGTTCCTTTTCGTTAAAGTATTCCTGCAGTGATAGGACTACGCCTTCTTTTCCTGCTGGAGCACCACGGGTTTTCTTTATGAACAGACACCACCTCCTCTCGGAGGAAGGAACAACGATGGCATGGTGTGGCCACTGCAGGGATAATCTAAGTGAAAGGCGTGTGCATTAATTCAGACGTTAGCCAATTAAACAGTACTTGGTGGATTGGGAGAGTTATACGCAGAGAGATTTTGTAGCGTTCGCTAGGTAGACAAGAGCACACAGATGTCAGAAAAAGAATATGCATTAAAGAAAAAACTAGTTCAGGAAACACTCTTAAATTTTAAGGAGGGTGTTTTGTGTTCTTTTTACATTTTATGGAATAAAAGGGGAAAGATGAGACAATCAGGCATTAGGCAGTGGTATAAAGGGAAATACCGAGAAGTTGACAGAACTAAAAAGGTACAAATAGAAAGAATGAATGCTTTGAAATGATCATAGGAAAAGCAACTTTTACGATACTTTAAAAACAATAAAGAGTAAAAACTGCTGATAATAGAATCAAAATGAAATAAATGATTAGAAAAAAACCTTAAATAATTCTTTTAATGGAGAGACCAAGAAATAAGACCAAGATATTTAGATGATCAAGTCCATAGTTACTGATGTATGACAAATGGAAGATAATAAATATTCAGACAAAATAAAATAAGCTAAGGAATCACTTTAACTGCAGATCAAAAGACCTTATGAGGCAAATAACACAACTGATCTAACAGACCAGTAAATAGATGCAACTACATAAAAGTATAACTCTTCAAAGGAAACAAAACCTAGGAAAAAAGTCAAAATTTGATAACCTATACAGAAAGAAATCTTAAGCTGACTTGAGACTTCTCCTTTGTTACACAGAGTTGATGCAGCAATATCTACGGAGATTTGAGTTATGAATTGAAGATTTTTATACTCAGTTATATTTTAATTGTTGTGGAAGCAAGACAAAGACTTTTTCATAAATGCCAGGTGCTCGAGACTTCTATCCTGAAGGGGGAACAGCTTACCTATCTCTCAAAGTACTCTGGGAACTGTGGGACCTGTGGCAAAATAGCAGGACCAAGAATAGGAAAGCCAGTGGTTGGTAAGCACTGAAACAGTCAAACATAGAAGTACTGGATAAATGTTGCAAACATGGTCAGAAAGCAGAAGACAAAAAGGACATAAATATATTTAAAAATATAATTTTAATAAAATGCTTCATCTAGCACTTGGCAAACAAACACCTTAAAAAGGAAATAGATGAACTTAGTGCTAACGTCACATAAATAAAATTTAAAGCAATGTTAATAAATAAAAGGATTCCATGTGTGTGTATAAATGTGCATATATATACGTGTATGTATGTGTGTTTGATGACTACACAAACCTACATTGAAAATATACTAGTCAGGAGCCTTTATGAACCAAATAACAAAATGTCATTGGTTCCTAAATTTTATAAAATTTATGAAATGAACACTGATTTAAAAATGTTAAAAGAAAATGAGAAAAGGTGTGAAAGTTTTTAACAGCACTTTTAGTTACCTATGGCATATGAAACGGGCAAGAAATACATGCAAGTGGAGAAAATGTGAAGACTATAATTAATAAGGTCACATTTTAAAAGGTAAGGGAAAAAAAAGAATGCATTGACAGACTGAGTATACGTATGGGCAACAGCCAGACTATATGTCAAAGTAGAACTCCTGACCCACAACCTGCAGCAAGCTTTATAGAAAGTCCCATAGTAATTGGCCCCAACTAGGCAGGACTTGATTCATAACTGACAGCTTCTCTGGATCAACCAGAGAAAGACAAATACGCACCACTAGCCAATCACATGGGATGCTCCGCTTCTAGTGAGCCTGCCTGTGGTTCCCCAGGCCAGCAGCCTCAATGCAGGACAGCCCTGAAGCGTTCCCTTTTTCCTTCCATGAAGCTTTCCCCCTCTTCTGCCCACCTTTGAGTTTCTGCCAACACAAATGATGGTGGCCGACATCCTTGCTGTAGCTAGCTCTGTATAAACAACCATTGCTTGTTCTTGTGGGGTGGTTATTTCCACACCATTAATTATTAAAAGTACACATTAAGTATTTTTCAAAATAATGATTACATGTTACACTGCAAAGACACTTCTAATAAATTCCAACATGCAGGAATCTTTCCAAAAATATTCTCTGACTCCAAGGCAATAAAACTAAATTACAAAATGTTAGATAAATAAAGTCACTTAGACATTAAAAATAAAAACAAGCAAAAACTACTAAAGAGTTATTGTATGAAAGGATAAATTAAAAACTTCAACACTAAAATATTTAGAAAATAAAAACAATAACCTCATAAAAGTGTATGAATTCAGAAAAAAATTCAGTCTGAAATGTTTTTATTATGAATGAGGAGAACTATTAATACAAATAACGTCACTGATGAAAGAAATTGAAGAAACACAAATAAGATATTTTCTTTTCATGGATAGGAAGAATTAATATTATGAACGTACATACTACCGAAGGCGATCAATAGATTCAATGCAATCTTTGTCACATTTCAAGTGGTATTTTTCACAGACATATATAGAAAAAACCCCCCAGAAATTCATATGGAACCCCAACAGACCCCAAACAGCCAAAGCAATCTTGAGAAAAAAGAACAATGCTGGATACTTCAAACTTTCTAGTTTCAAACTATACTACAAAGCTATAATTACCAAAGCAATATGGCACTGGCATAATTACAGATACATAGACCAAGGGGAAAGAATTGATAGCCCAGAAATATATCCATACATATGCCACCAACTAATATTGGATGGGAGATCCCAATGGAGAAAAGGATAGTCTCTTCAATAAATGGTGCTGGGAAACTGGATATTCACATGCAAAAGAATAAAACTGGACCCCTCTCCTACACTGCTCACAAAAATGAACTCAACACAGATTAGAGACAAATGTAAAGCCTGAAACCATAAAACTCCTAGAAGAACACATAGGGAGAAATCTCTTTGATATTAGTCTTGGCAATGATTTTATGGGCATGACACCCAAAGCACAAGCAACAACAATAAAAAAAATCAACAAATGGGATTGCATCAAACTAAAAAGCTTCTGTAGAGCAAAGGAAAGATCAAGAAAATGAAAAGACAACCTACAGAATGGGAGAAGATATTTACAAACCATTATTTGATAAAGTATTAATATCTAAGATACATAAAAGATTATATAACTCAATAACACCCCCCCCACCACCACCACAAAAAAAAAAGAAAGAAATAATCCATTTAACTTATGGACACAGGGACCGAATAAACATTTTTCCCAAGACAGCATTCAAGTGGCCAACAGGGACAGGAAAAGGTGCTCAACGTCACTAATACTCAGGGAGATGCGCATCAAAACCGCAATGAGATATCACTTCACATATGTTAGAATGACTATTAACAAAAGAACAAGACAAAAATGTCAGAAAAGATAAGGAGAAAGGGGAATTCTTATACATTGCTGGTGGCACTGTAATTTTGTTCAGCCACTCTGGAAAACAGTAAAGAATTTCCTCAAAACCAAGGTCCAGCAAGTCCACTCTTGAAGACATATCTGAAGGAAGTGAAATCTGCATCTTCAGGAGATACCTACACCCCCATGTTCACGGCAGCATTGCATACCATAGCCAAGATGTAAAGATAACCTAAGTGTCTAGCAATCCATCGATGGATAAATAATATCGGGTGTATATATACAAGGCTGGACAATTAATTTCACAAACATCTTAGAAAAAGTGCTGCCTACCTCATTGTTGAACGTCACTACGGTCACCTTTGAAGTCCTCCCCTTGGGAAGCTGTGCACCGATGCCAGCGCCCAGTCCACGCTTTAAAGCAAGTTTGGAACTCCTTTTCTGGAATGGCCATCAGAGCTGTTGTCGGACCCAAAAATCTGACAATTTGTACAGTGCTGCCAACGTAAACGCATGGTGGCAAGTTTGCAAACCTAATTGTCAGATTTGGGGGTCTATGAAAGCTCTGAATGCCATTCCAGAAAAAGAGTCCCAAAATTGCTTTGAAGGGTGGACTGGGCCCTGGCATCAGTACATAGCTTCCCAAGGGGAGTACTTTGAAGGTGACCCTCGTGATACTCAGCAACGAAGTATGCATTACTTTTTCTAGGATGAGTTCACGAATTAACTGTCTGACCTCATGTATACACACACACACGTGCACACACACACACACACACGCACACACAAATACACACACTGGAATATTATGCAGTCATAACAAGGAGATTCTCCCATTTGTGACAACATAGATAAATCTTGAGTGCAGTATACTAAGTGAAATAAGTCAGACAGAGAAATACAAATACTGTACAACTTCCCTTGTGTGTGGAATCTAAAAAAAAACCCCAAACTCCTAGAAACAGCAAACAGATTGGTGGCTGCCAGAGGTAGGGGCTGCAGAAATGGGTGAAGGTGGCCAAAGTGTCTAACTTCTAATTATAAGAGGAGTAAGTTCCGGAGATACAATGTTTAATGCATTGACTATAGTAAACTCTACTGTATTGTATGTTGGAAAGTTTCTCAGAGAGAAATTTATAAAATTTATTAACACACACATAAATTGTACCTATGTGAGGTGATGGATATTAACTAAAATTATTGTGATAAGCATTTAGCACTGTATGTGCATATTGCTCTGGTGCCTTTAGCTTATACATGTTCTTTGTCAATTTCATTTCAATAAAGGTGAAAAAATATAAAAGTTTAAGAACACATGAGCAGAATTAAGATAAATAAAAGAATTAAGTACACGATTGAACCATCAAGGGAAAAAAGCGAAAGAAATCAGCACGGGGAAGTGGCATTGAACTCCACGTGTGGCCCTGGA
This sequence comes from Lyroderma lyra, assembly GCA_004026885.1. Taxonomy (NCBI): domain Eukaryota; kingdom Metazoa; phylum Chordata; class Mammalia; order Chiroptera; family Megadermatidae; genus Lyroderma; species Lyroderma lyra. Next base: position 13,014 of record PVJL010005463.1, read on the forward strand.
CACTTCGACACGCCTGGTCTCCCCTTCCTTGCTGAACCTCTCCGTTTTCTCTGTTGTCAGGTAATTAAGAACAGGAAGGTATCGAGGGCAAAGAAATCCGTAGTTCATTAGTAGATTGCTCTCCACCAAGTGCTTTGAAGGAAAGCTCATGTCATCTGTTAATGTGAGAGAGTCGGTCCTTTCAGAAAAAAGGAGTTATCTGGGTGTGTGCGAAAAGTTTTCTTTTGTTGACCGCTCAATGGGGTTACTCTCATCAGCTCCCCTGCTGCAGTGCATTTGACTCAGATGGACAAGCCCATCTTGGAGATGATAAATGACTAATAAGTCTTAACTGGCACTTGAGTTCATAAAATATATACAGTCATTAAATTCATCCAGAAAATTGTTGGAATGGAGGTGCTAAAAGTCTCAGTGTGTGTGCAAAGAGCAGTTTGAAGATCTGGTTTCCTTCTGTTCTCAAGAGGGAGCTTACAGCTAAGATCCCAAAGGGATATAGAGAAGAATTCGTTAAGATTTTTTTTTGATGGGGTCAGAAATACGGAGAAGAGGAAAGTGAGTTAAAATCTGCAAAACCGAAACACTTCCTCCATTCAAATGTTCTCGTAAGTGTTGCGTTCTTTGTTTTCACAAATGTGTGAGTGTTGTTATAATCACTGTGGGGCAAAAACAAATAACCCCCCAAACAAACAAACAAACAACAAGGGTTCGATTTTTGTCTGACACACTGGTTACCATGAAGAAAATGCTTGTTAAAAAAATTACCAAATTACCCTTGAGCGTGTGTGTAAGTATCATTAATGGATGGACAGAGAGGATCCCCTGCCCTTGAGGAACTGGTTACAAACCAGTAACGACTCTAAGCCACTAAGGTTTTATTTTCAGGGAGGTTTTAACGCAAGACTCAGTGTGGATCTCTGTTGGTGGCATCTAGAATGTTCGACTCATATTTTCCATCTTCTTTTAGTTCTGGGTGACCTAAAAGGACATTGCCAATTTGAAAGCCACAGAAGTGTCCTTTTTTGATACAGAAAGTCCACTTCTGTGAACTTTCCTAAGTAATAAATAACGCTCACAAGATTTAACTGAGACTATTCATTGTAGATTGGCCGATAATAACCAAAATTTGGAGGGCACATTGGCCACTTGCCTGCCCCTTGCCATCTGCTGCCTCCAGGACTCTCCTCTATCTTAGACTCTCAGACATGCATTTGTAGCAGGAGGCGATGAACCAAGTCAAGCATGAGGTACGTTTTCAGAGTATTTTTCACTTTAACAGGAGGCAAAGATGTGGTTCTCTAGTGACAGGCATTTCCGCTAATGTCAGTGGTTTGAGAGGCACTGGCATGGGGCAGGAGGACGCCTGGGTCCCTGTCCTGCCTGGGTAGTTGTCCACTAGTCAGGCAGTCCTGGTGCTTACTGTTGCTGGCATGACCCCGAGGTGGTTCAGTGTGCCCGCGCCTCACTCCTGCCACACCCTGGCCTGGTGGGGAGCTGCATCCTGTAATTATTAGAAGCTCAAGCTTTGCATCTCTGGTCTACCACTCGCTGATGGCCCAGGGCAAGGTCTGAATCTCATTGAGCCTTAATTTGCATGTCTGTAAAAGGGGGCCATTGTGGCAGGGCTAGGTCTTAGGACTCTACTCCACGTGAAACATTTAGCACAGAGGCTGGTACATGGTAAGCGTTTAGTATCAAGTTTACTTTCCGTTATTGTGGCCTCGTTTGCTGATGACTGTCCTGCCATTTCATTTAGCCCCGCTCCCCCTGACCCCAGTACAATGCACACGCTGACTCACACCATCTCTGCAGTAGGTATTCTCACCTGAGAATATCTTGCTTCTTGAGCACGTGGACACTTCTCTCCTGCTCTTTGGTTCAGGTGTTCTCACTAATCCCACCTCAAGGCTTTGCGGAAACCTGGCTTCCATTAACCCCACCTGGTCTTTTTGTTTCTGTTTCTTTCTTTAGCCACCGTCACGGTGGTCCCACCCTCCTAACGAGTTTAATTTCCTCGCTTTGCTGTGTGCCCATGTCCTCCCAAAACTCGCCCCTGGGTTAACTGAAACACCTGTTTTCTTTCTGCACCTCGGGGCTCCACGTACACGGTGCCCGTCACCTGGATGTGCTCGAGGGACACCTGGACATTTTACAAGGCACACGAAGCTGCCTTTATTTCTTGCTATCACCTTGTATCTAGGATCTCCTGCCCCTTGCGCAGTGTCCCACTCATCTGAGTCATCTGATCCTCTTTCCCTTTCTTATGAACTGTGTCCCCCCAAACTCCATATGTCGAAGCCCCAACCCCCACTGTGATGGCACATGAAGATAGGGCCTTTATGGAAAGAATTCACGTTAGATGAGGTCATAAGGGCACGACCCTGATCAGACAGGATGAGTGTCCCAGCGGAGGAGACAGCATAGCCCTTGCGCGCTCTTTCCCTCCAAGGACAGGCACGGAGGAAAGGCTGGTTGGGGACAAAACAGAAAGGTGGGCCTCTGCGGGCAGGTGAGGGCTCTCACCCAACCCGACCGACTGTGCTGGCCCTCTGGCCTCACACTTCCGGCCCCCAGAACGGGGAGCAAATGAATTTCCACTGTTGAAGCCACCCCATCAGTCTCCCCCTCTCCTTGATGCAAAGAGAAAAATGCCTATAAAATTAGAGTCCTGTTTATGCAAATGTGCTGGCACAGCAAAGAGACATTTATGACAACAGTGTGCGGTAACAGCCCTGCAGCCTCGGTTTGGGTATCGCCCCCACAGGACCAGCGTCTCCAAAGTGTCTTTCCCGTCATACTGGTGCAGAGAAGCTCAGCACGCGGCCCCCTGCGGCGGGGATTTTATGATGACAGATGTGAGCACGTGCTGACCGTGCCTTCCCTTCCCCAGCCACGTGGTCATCGGAAGACCACGAAGACTTTGGGTCGTACGGGTTGGACTTAATGTCGTTAGAAAATGTCCTTTGGTTTTATTCTCAGTGTTATGACTCCTAAGGCACAGATTGGTTCAATTTTTAAACGTAATTATAGTAACAGGAACTGGCGAAGAAAGCAACCATTTTAAAGACAATGAATTTTGAAACCTTGTCGAACAGTTGACTTGGTCTCAACTGTTGTCATTGTTCAGCTCCCCACCCCCTTGGCCTCCCACCCCCCCACCCAAAGGCTTAGCACTCCCTTGCGTGTGGGAGGTGGGTTCGGGCTTCAGGGCAGGCTAGAATTTTATAATGCCACAAGCTTTCCAAGTTTTGATTTAAAAACTGTGTAAACCCGTGGCCCTTCGTCACACCTGTCCTGCAGGTGTGGTGGTTGGGCCAGCACAGCCTTAGGCAGAAATCGAGGTGGCATGCCTTCAGGCCGGCCACACTTCTCCACGGCTCCTCCGTCTCCATCTTGGCTTGTCCCTTCCCTTGGCTCCTTTACGTGTTACCTGCTCGACTCCTGGTGGCATTTGCAAGTGCAACCCCTCCTCTATACTGAGGTGATGTGCTTTGTATTATAAACTTTTACTGAAACAAACGACATAAAGGGCACTCATCAGAAGTATATAATTTCGTGACGTATCACAAAGGGAGCGCATCCACGTAACTATGAGCAAGGTCAATAAATAGAACATCACTAGGCATAGAGGTCCGGTCTACATTTGTGTCCCCCTGTCCCCCTATAGCAAATGCTAAGACAAAACTTGTTGTGAGATAAGCAGACATTTGTAGGGGAGTAAGACTAGAAGAGCAAAGGTAAGTCACAAGGTGGGAGCAAGGGCAATTGAGAGGTTTCTGGTGGCAGCTGAAAGTTTTGGAAATGAATATTCCTCAGTTTGAAGCTATTTGCCTTTCTACGATGCAGCCTTACTGCTTGGAATGTTCGCTAAAGTCTTTTAAACACAGGAAGTCATGTTTCTGTGGATGATTTTAAAGAAAATAACTAGGAGCTGAGCACCTTGCTAGGGTCAGCATGGAACAAAAAACAACCAGAAAGCAACAAACAAACAAACAAACAAACAAACAAACAAAACTAACTGGGGAAGGTGAGATGCCCATGAGAGACAGTGAGAGTTCAGGGGAGCCAGGAGACAGGAACCAGGAACTATGAAGAAGAATATTTGTCCAGAAAATGTGAAGAAATCTTGGGGAGGACATTCACATGGGATAGGTGACTCACATCAGATTTACATAAATCTCAAGGAATAGTATCCTTCGGTGATACACCTGAGAAACGTTTATAGATCGTGGGGAAATAGAGGGAATGTTAGTATCTTAAATCAGAAATTTGTTTGCTCTTAGACCCTTGACAAAGCTTATCTGTCTAAGAATTCTTCACTTGAAATACCACTGATCTGACCCCTTGTGTTTTTCCAAGAGGGAATTAACAAATAAGAAACAAACTCTTTGGAACATTCATGATAAATAAGTCCAGGTTAATATAGCAGACAGTGGATTTGAATAGAACACACAACTTTTCTTTTTGACAACGGAGAGTAAAATGCCAATGATTCATGTATTGGTTAATTTTGACAGCACTTTTAAATTCCAAGCTGATGTCCTCACCACCTCTAAATTCTTACGTTCCCATGGCACACAGGCTCTGTAGAACGTCAGTCAGCACAGATATTGATAATTAAAGAGCTATAATGAAAGAAAGTTATTATGCCCTCATCCAGGAATTTTGCATCTCAGCATTGGGTGGATATTCCTAACTGCCTTTCCTTGCTACAACCATAGGAGTAAAAAATGGAGCTTTTGTTTGTAGGAAAGATCGAAGGAGTTTTCTCCCATCACAGGTCCCACTTTTGGGACTCAGCCTGCTCTTACCATCTCCGTCTCTTAACAGTACTTGGTTTTTCACCCTGGTCACTGTATCCCAGCTCAGCAGATGGGGTGGCTACTCCTCTTCGTTAGAGAGGTGGGGGGAATTTCAGGGCATAGGCAATGAGTGCGCGGCTACGGTTCTCTTGCAAGTTACGGTGTTGTATTTTTTATTTTTATTTTTATTTTTTTTTGCTTTTTGGTATGCGGGTAGCTCCCCGGCTGGGAATCGAACCCAGGCCGCAGTGCTGACAGTGCCAGCGCCGAAGCCCTAAGCCACTACACCATCAGGGACTCCCAGGTGTTGTATTTTCCTATGTGGTGGCTCAAGACTAAATTCCCAAGAATACTCCCCTGCTGTGACGACAACAGAGTAGAACCTCATGAGGCTGAATGTACCCAACAGCTCTTTCTGGCCATCCTCTACCATTGTTTGCACTGAACCCTGAAAAAAAATTTTTTTTTTGCATTTTTGGTACAGTCTGAGTCAAATTAAACTCATATGATCACCCCCATGTTCCCAGAGCCCAGGACTCCCAGCCTGTCCTAGGCCAGCCCCTCTGAGACCTGCACCTGCCCACTCCCTTCTTGGGCCTGTGGAGTACGACTCCCTCCTTGGCGACGTTTTCCTTTTGCACACGAGCCCAGCCGATGTGAACTCAGCCCATCTCTGTGGGGGTCTTTCTTTCCCCGATCATCTGTAAACGTGAGAACCCTCGCCATTCCCCTCCAGGTGTGATGATGCATTCACACTTGGAATGTTCTGGCCACTCCCCCTTCAAGTGTCCTGATCCTGATTATTATCTTATGTCCCTGTCCCACGACTGGCCGTGGTATTACATGTCACCGACGTTTCAAAAGCCATGCCCATGGACTTAAATCCACAAAGTGCGTGAGACTTGACATTTACTATTGAATAGAGATGATTCTGGTCCATTTCTGGGATCTAGTCTTGAAGGTCACAGTGTGGGATGATACAGTCCTATCACCTTAGTGACCTGTGCGGGAGAGAGGAGCCCCACGGAACCCTTCGGTGCACTGACGTGGGAGTTTTCAGGTTGTGTACGGCGAGTTACTTCTATAATGGACCCTTACGGATATTGAAACTCTAAATGTGCTGGAAGAAACGTTCAGGTGGGGTGTTCCACCCCTATGGAAGTGACTCTCCAATTTGCCGTCGGGACCGAGTGCCTGCCGGTTCCCTGAAAATGACTGCAGGTGAGACGCCGCCGGACCTCCGCGCCCCGCTCACCCCTCTCTCCCTGCGGGCCACTCACCTGTGATGGCCAGCTGAGTCACGAAGAAGGTCTCGACTTCCTCTTCCTCCTCCACGTGGAGAGCAGCACGATGGCGTTTCCAGCCACGGTGAAGACGAAGAGAACCCACAGAGTGACCAGCTGCTCCATCTGTGGGGGACCGGGCACACAAAGCCGGGGTGCCGTGAGCACCAGGGTGCTGGACGGAATGGAGGCTCAGGCCTCAGTGCTGAACGTCTTCTCCTCGGTCTCCCATCCCCCCTCCGCACCCCATGAAGACTCTGCTCTCCAGAGACCAAAGACACACAGTCCTTATGCACACCGATGGCAGTGGAGACCAGTGCAACTTGAAAAAGGATCTTGTGGGAAATACACGGCAAGAGACCGAAAAAGTGTATGTTTGCTACCTGTTTGCTACGCACGCAGAATTATTTGATCTCATAAAACTACGCTCCGAAGGCGTCTGGGTGAGAGTCGGAAAGAACAGGAGACTTGATCAGTGAACGCAGGTAGCTTGGAACAACGTTTATTCTCCCCGTGGTCCCCTGTCCGCACCCCTCAGGGCACGTGTCCAGAAAACCGAAGCAGGTGAACAGTTTGTGTCTTGGGGGGTGCATGGGCGACTATGTTCCGATATCCAGACACCCCGTTTCTCTGTAGTGAGGAGCCTCTGCCCCCCCCCCCCCCGCAACCGTGGGTGGGGAATGGCTCTTCTCTGCGTCTTTGTGCCCCACCCGGGCATCCAGTCTCCCCAAAGTAGGCTCGGGGTACACGTGTGCTGGGAGCACAGCGGGAGACACACCGCAAGTCCAGGTGCCCTGGGAGAGGTAGCCGGAGTTGGAGGTCAGCCTCAGGGCGCTGGGCCTCTTCGTGAGGAGCTCGTGGTAACTGCTTTGGGCTGGTGGACCCAAAGCATCTGTCAGTGGATGGATTCTCCCGGGAATGGGGTGCTGTCCACAGGGCAGGCTGGGCAACCCCTGTGAAATCGGCCCCCTCCTCTCCGTTGGGGGTAAGACCACCTCACTTGACCTCAGAGGTTCAGGACAGTTCCAGATGGAGGAAGCACCCCTCCCCCGCTCCCTGGAGTCTTCCTAAGAGCCCTGTTTATTTATTTGTTTATTAAGTCATTCAACATCGATTAATGGTGTTCAGTGCAGAGATGTGAGCGCTACAAGGCGGAATAAAACACGTGGAGTGTATACATCATACTCAACCAAGTTGAAACCCTGTGTCGTCAGGTCGGGTCATCACGTATGAAGACCTTCGTTGCGTGTTTCGTTTATTCATGGCGATCTTAGCCACGCACGCACGTAACGTAAACACACACAGACCCTCGGGTGACACGGGGGTTGGAACAGGACGACATGGGAACTGGGGAGAAGTTCGGGGCCGTGGGAGCATTACAGTCAGGTGAGCGATGTGGTGTAAAGGCGGGGGGCTCTGGCGGCAGCTGGACTCGGGGTTCGCTCCTGTGCTACTTGCTCGCGTGGTAATACTGGTAACTGGTAACCTGTCCGAGCCTGGCTCCCCATTTATAACAATGAAAACACAGCCTGCCTCAGGGTGCTTGTGACCATGATGGTGATGGGGATTTCCAGTTGAGTGCCCGAGGCACAGTATGCACCCAGTCACAACTGGCTTATCGCCTTCCTTCCCTTCTTGGACTCAGTAGATCTGAGAAGTGATTTATAAATAACTCACAGGCCTTGAAGGACGCTGCTTGCATCCACCCTGTTGATCCTATTTGCAGTTCCGGTCTGTTGGAGTCTCACCTGAGCCTAACAGGCACTGCGTCTACACCCGCTCCATCCCGCACGGATGAGCCCAGACACCGCCGTCCGAGCTACTGCAGAATAGAATTGGGGTGTAAATGGCCCCTAGTGGTCACACCAGGCAAAACTCCAGCGCGATGCTCAACGCTGAGGACAGGTGAAATCTGCCATTTTTCCATGACTAAGGACTAGAGTGTTTTCAACTCGGTTACGTGGTTGTGGGCTCAGGGCTAATTGTGTTCCAACCTCAAGTTATTGAGGCCATGCAGTGATGTCAGCTCTCTTCCGATCAGAAAATTCCCACCTGGGGTTCAGAGAAGAATTTATTGAGACTTTAGGGGGGAAAAACTGTGCCATACAGATTGTTTCTTGATATGCTCTTTTGTTCAACAGAATATTTATTGATCATTTATTTATGTGTCAGACACTATGCCAGGGGTAGTGGGATCTGGGCTGCCCCTAAATAACTCATACCTAGTGTGTGTGTGTGTGCATGTGTCTGTACCTATGTGTGTGTGTGTCTGTATTTATGTCTATGGGTGGGTATGCATTTACGAGGTCGGACAATTAATTTCATGAACTCATCCTAGAAAAAGTGCTAAATGCCTCATTGCTGAGTATCACTACAGTCCCCTTGGGAAGCTGTATACCTACACCAGCACCTAGTCCACCCTTCAAAGCATCTGTGGAACTCTTTTTCTAGAATGGCCATCAGACCTGTCGTGATCCCCAAATCTGACAATTAAGTTTGTGAACTTGCTATTGTGCACTAGGCACTGTACAAACAACTCTGTAAAGTGTCATAACCTTGGCGAGGCCATCAGAGCTGTCACTGTCCCCAAAATCTGACAATTAAATTCACAGTCTTGCCACTGTGCACTTGCTGATGTTTGCAGCATGTAAACAACCCGGTGAGCTTCCTGAGAAAGGTGTTTCTGCCCAAGGTCAACAGAAGTTCACTTCCCTGGAACGTGGTGAGATCCTCAGTGCGGTGTTGGTACAGGGTGGAAATGAGGAGCAGCGGGAGCAGCGGACTATGGACGGCCAGCAGGCCAGGCTGGAAAGTCTGGCTCTTCTCCCGCAGCAGCTGAAGCTCAATCTGAGCTTTAACCCACGCGAAGGGCAGTCCGGAAGCCAAGTTGCCTACGCCCGTCAGCTGGTTAATTCTTGACAATGGATTGGATGGAAGCCCCGTGTCATTTCAGGCCTCAGCAGATAAGGGATGGCTTGGAAACCACTTGTTCTAGAACAAGGGATCTGCTTGCGCTCAGGACAAGAGAAAAAATAAATCTTTGATGTGTTAAACAAACCCTTGAGATTCAGGGGTTAGCTTTTTACTGTTGCAAAGCCTATCCTATCCTGACTAAAAGCAGGAGAGTCATATTTATAATAAAAAGTTCTTTCTCTCTCCTTCCTTCCTTCCTTCCTTCCTTCCTTCCTTTTCTCTCTAAGGACGTTCACCCCTTTTACCTCCATTAGACTTCATGTTCACATCTGGTTAAAGGAAAGCAGGAATGCTGTGTTAACCCTCTGGAGCTGCTGTGGAATCCTGTTATCGCTGTGAAGTGCTGCTTGGAGGAGGCAATCCCGTCCACGCGGCCAAAGGGAGAGAGGGAAGCACCTGATTACTCCTTAACGACTTCGCTGTGACCTTGAGCGCTGTGGCTTCCTCCTGGCCTAGAAGACCCTTTCTTTGTGTGGTAGAAGCCCATCCTCTCTTTCACCGGAGAGGGCGTAATTCCCCATTTGTGTAAATAGCCCTGCTCACTGAGCTCTGTCCTACAGGCCACTCCCTGTTCTTAAAGGCGTCACAAGCAGGCAGTCATGACCCCCTCTGAAGGAGATTCCGTTATTAGTGTCATTTGTCGTAAACCAAGGCGCGGGCAAAAGCAAGCTGCCAGGTTGTCGCAGGCCAATAGCAGGCGCGTTGGGACTTGACCCCAGCAGCCACTAGAGCCTCTGCCTCACCGAAACCATGAAGATGTGACAGCTGCGTTGAGCTGGGGTTGGCGAGACTACGTCTTCCGTAGTCAGGGAGGCAGACAGAGAGGTCCAGAGAGAAGCTGAGTTCAGTTACAGAAAAATAAAATGATGTGTCTTGTCCACGGGAGCTCATGGCTCAAAACAGTCTTACCCCCACATCAGAAATGTCAGGACGGCATAAAAAATTCATGGACAGGCTCTCCCCTTGATACAATCGCCCCAGCCAGGCCGTCGGGGGGCTTCGCTCCGTCCGCCCTCGGGTGCGAACTTCACTCTCCCCGTGCCGACGACGCGAAGGGCCCAGCGCCAGGCTTCAGAGCAGCATGAAGACGACCGGCCTTCGCCCGTGCGGGAGGACGTGTCTTTGGAGCGCTGACAGCAGGAACCTGGACTAGGAAGTGTGGAAGGACACAGCGGGGTCAGGTCCCCATGACAGAGAAAGGAGGGGAAGGGACATGGGCCTGTCAGAGGGGACAAGAAGGGCGCAGGCTGCGAGGAAAGCCGGACACCGAGGAGAAGACAAGACTGCCACCTCCACAGGTTCGTACGAGAGGAGGAGACGACGCCCGCTGGGTTGGGGAGCGCAGGGGGAGGGGGTGCTGTGGTGCAGGAACTGGGGAATGGCAGCCCCTGGGGATGCTCCCAGCCATCGGCAGGCAAGTGGGACTTGTGTGAGAGACAGCCTGACCGCGTTGTTCGCTGCTGCCTGGAATGGAAGTGAAGAGATGAAACATTCCGTTCCCAGTAAGGACCCAGAAGTCCCCGAAGACGACGTGCAAAGGGACGCTGTGGCGGCGCGCAGTGCAGTCCTGAGCGGGGCGGGTGGTGGGGATGCAAACAAGGGTCTGGAACTGGGACGACCCCTTCCAGAGGCCACACGGAGCGCCCCGTGTCCGCTGATGCCAGCCTGCACGATCCCCCCAGATGCCCCCCATCCCTGCCACGCACACGTGAGCACGCTGCAAAGCACGTCCCCTGGAACTTGAGTCACCAAATGGGAAAGCCCTGCGGAGGCGGAGGGAGCCTGGGGTCGCTGAGCGTCCTCTGAATTACCGGCCTTCCTCTTTCCTGCCGCCGAGTTACACAGAGAGCAACTCCGCGGCCGAAGCTTCGCTTTTCTGCAGCTGGAGCTTCGAACCTGGGAGCCAACGGCACGGCGTGCCCGTGGGGGCCGCCAGCAGCAGCTGCGCCCTTTGCAGGGACACCGGTGACAGCGGGCAGGGGCTTCGGACGTGCTGTGCCAGGTCCGCGCGGCAGACGGGCAGGAGGGAAGGAGCAGACAATTATTTCCGTGAGCAACACGAGCCGAACCTTCCCGCCCCGCCGGCTTGTGGACACGCACAGAGAGCGTCTGAGTACGCGCTGCAAACGCACGGCCGCTGGGGGCCCTCGCGGGAGCTGCACGCGAAGGTCAGGGGTGAAGGACGCCGGGGACCCAGGAAGGGCATCGCGGACGTCGTTCTGGGTCCGAAGCAGGAAGGGAGACAAGCCAGGCTCACAGGGGAGCGACAGCGTGAGAGGGGCCTCAGGGAAGCAGGGAGGGGGCCCAGGGAAGCTCCAGGGACAGTCCCCGAGGGCGAATGGTCCTCGGCAGCAGCTGGCGTCAGCGCTTAGAAAACGGACAAGCTAAAGACCATGAAAACCGGCGCGGAGCTGGCCCTGAGCTCCTGCTCTGAGCCCAGGGTGAGGTCATGGGGTCAGGGGTTGAGGTGGAATTTGCTTCTGTGTATTCCTGGAAGAAGGGTGTGCCGGGAAGCGGACAGGGAGGCCTCAGGCAGGGGCCTGAGCAAACAAGGGCGCACACTGTCCAGTGCCCCTCGCGCGCTCGGAAGCCGCGCTCACACGTAAACACCCGCCAGGCTGATGCACGCCCCCGGCCACGACCTGCTGAGAGGTCCCTAGGAACGCCACGGTCTGGGGGGGGGGGTTTGTCCCCTCACCTGAGGGCAGTGAGACTGAGTGCATTTGCATTATTTCGTCGTTTAGGCGATTTCCTAGTTGAGGCAGCTCTCCTCCCAGTTACTCCGAATTGATGTGCTCATCTGGAAGCGTCGGAGATTTGGGAAATGTGGCTGGAGAATTCGCCGCCAAGTCAGAGGCTGCGATGAAGAGGCTCTTGCTTCATCTTTTCCGCTCGGGCGGCTTTGTATTCAAGGTGCCCCAGTGGCTTTGCCATGAGCCAGGATTCTTGAAGCCCTTATGATCCCTTAATGCCAGGACTGAGGAACTGAGGTGGGGGTGGGGACGGGGACCTTGGAAGTTTGAGAAACGGGAAACGACGAAGGGCACCGGGGCCTGAACTGAGGACCTTGAAGCCAGGGCCACAGAGTGTCCGTCACGTGAAGTTCATGGTGGAGGAAGCAGGTGGTGAACTCACCCCTGCCCCCACTGCTGTTACCCGGCGACACGCTGAGGATGGCAGAGAAGGGAAGTGGGGAGCAGGGAGAGAATGTGGGGCTGGAGATGGGAAGGAAGAGTTAGCAAGCTCCAGGCAGGGTTATCAGTTTTGGGGTTCAGAGGAGAACTGGAGTGCTAGGCCGGAGAGTCAGTCAGAAGCCCAGGCATGCAGACCGAGGCAGGCCAACGCAGACCCGCAGGGCTGCACGCAGTGGGTGCGGGTTCCCCAGGGCTAAGCCAGGGACGGGGCACCAGTCCCTGATGCCACCCCCACCCGCTGGGATCTGTCTTGGTCATGTTCGCTTAGAAATGAGGTTCGGATGAGCCAACGTGCCTGCAGAAGAGGACTTTGGTGAGTGGAGCCGGTGCAGATGAGTCAGGGCAGGGGCCACCATGCAAGACCCCCACCTTCAAAGCCCCCAAGCTTTCTGGGGCGCAGTCCGCGACCTGCAGGCCGTTGACGGAGACAGGACTCGGCACTCTGTTTCTGTGGTAACTGGTGATCATGGATCTCCGGGCCGGTGCTGGTTCCGGGGGAGAGCCTGAAGCAAACATGGGGTGCTGTTTTCCTCCACGGAGCTTGATGGCTGTTACCCACTTCCCCGACACACGCTGCAGTAGCAGTTGAAGACAGGGCTGCATTACGGGGCGAGGAGAGAGGTACCGTCCATGACACTCCTGGAACTCAGGGGAGGAATGAGTCAAGGGGGGCTTCGTGGAGGAAGCACCCCCACGGAGCCTTAAACAGTGGGTAGAGTTTGGATAAACACAGATGAAGATGGAAGGTTGTGAGAATTAAACGAGAGGCCTCCGGAAGTCATTCCGAAAGGCCCCTGTCCCCGGGAAAGGCCCCGGCACACGGCCGCACGGCTCCTGCGTGGTCAGTGCCGTTGCTTTCGCTGCCATGAGCGTTTGTATTTCTGTGACAGTGTCCCGCCTCCGGGAGAGGCCGTGGGGGTTTGGAGGGCGGGCTTGGAGCGCGGTCCCTGCAGAGGCACAGTTGTCACTTTCTGGTGGAGAAGTGTGTCGGGTAAAAGCATCCACCGAACAAGGTCTTCGTGTGGTTGTGTAATCAGAACTGTTTCTGTACCCAGATGTTTCAGAACTGCTTGTGCTCAAGGCCACCACGGAAAATAGTCACACTGAGACGTCTCAGCTGGGTTCCCACTGACGCCACCACTGACACCCACGTCACTGACATCAGTTTTGCTTTTATTTATTCATCTAGACAACATTTCTTGGGCCCCTGCTAAGTGCTGGGTGCTGAGGATTTTTGTTTTGGTTTTTTATAAGTTTCAGGGGTACAAAACAACATAGTGATGAGCATTTATATATCTCACAAACAATAACCCCAATAGGTCTACTACCCACCTAAAACTGTGCGGAGTTATTAGAACATTATCGACTCCATTCCCTATGCTGTACTATGTGTGCCTGTGACCATTGTTTTTAAATGACAGTTGACATTGAGTGGTGTTTTATGTTAGTTGCATGTGTGCAGAGGTGTGGCTAGGCAGTTCTGTGATTATGACGTGCCCCCCTGTGAAGTCTGGTGCCCGTCTGAGGGGGCACAGTTAGTACCGTGCTATGGACTGGATTGCCTGCGCCGGACTGTCCCTCCCCGGGACTCTTCCGTAACTGCCGATTTGTACTTCTTAATGCCTTCCCCTTCTCACTGTTGTTAGTCAATGCTTTCATCTCTCAGGAAATGAAGTGGAACATTCTAAGCTGCTGGCCAGACGTGACTCCTGTCTTCGTGCCTCTGTCCTTGTTCGGCCCTCCAGTTTTCGACAGCAAACGCATCAGCAGGGATGAGACAGGAAGGGTGTGACTCCCCTCGGTGGCTGGAGGCAGTGTTGCTAGGACAGAGTGCAAACACGAGGGCGCCAGCCAGCGGGACTTTGTGTGTCCGAATATTCAAAACACCCCTTCAGGGGCTGCATTCAAAACAGGGGGAGCAGGCTTTCAGCAGGGGGGGCGGGTGGCGAGGATGGCCCGAGGCTCAGAGCCGCCCCCGGAGGGCTGGTGTTAGCTCCATGCGCAGCGCCCGGGCTCTCTTCATTCTGCTGGCTGTCACTTCAGTAAATATCAAGGAGGCTGCAGGGCAGTGTCCCCCACAGGAGCCCTGTGCTTCCTGGGTGCACAAAGCCTGCTTCTCCGAGGTCGAATCTGTGGGTGCGCGGGCTGATTAACAGAGGGGCTTATTCAGTCAGCGGTACACGGCAGCAAACGCGGTTCAGCGTCTCATTCCTGTCGTGGAGCCGTGCGGCTGGGGGCCACGGGCTTCGGAGGTGCACGAAAGGGCCTGGGTCCCGGGAGGCCAGCCTCAGTGACTTCCTGGGGCTCTGCTGTTCCAAGCACGAGGCTGGCTCCACCGACATCTCCGCGCTGCAAGTGTTACTCGGAGTGCTTGCACGGGAGCCAGGCTGCAGCAGAGAGGAGGTCCTCACAGTAATTCCCCCTTGTTGAGTGACAACCAACTTACTTCTGGAACCCCAAGAGGCTGAAAGAAGCCCTGCTGGAATTGTTCCTGAAATCTTTTCCTTTTGGGGGTAAAGGACCAGGGTGAGACCTGGGAGTTGGTGCAACGACTGCATACACCACCAGGCAGCCTGTGAAACGAACCCGACGGCCCATCGTGAGGCGGGAAGCAGGGAGCTGTTTTCGGGGTGCCTGGGCGGTCCCCGGCCGCCGTCTTCACGCAGGAGAAGGAGCCGCGTGGGTTCAGCGCGACCACTGCCTCGGCGCGGCCCTCGCCTGCTGTCAAGGTGAGAACGCGCCCGACTCTGATTCCTTCATCTGTTCTAGGAGGCACCGTGTTGCAAACAGGGGCATCTCCCAGGGCAGCCCGGGAATCAATTGCTCACCGGTATTCAATGCAAAGACCCAAGGAAGAAGGGGTGGTCCCTCCTTCCATCCCTGGGGCTGTTGCTCTCCCAGCATCAGGCACTGCCCTGGGGGACGTGGGCTCCCCACACCTCTGATACCCCTCGCTGAAAGCTCACAGCCATGACCCCTCCCAGCCGCAGACACGGATTCCAAGCACGACCGTGGGATTAATTAAACCTGCTCTCACCCGAGGAAAGGAGGGAACATTTTAATATTTATCTCCTCATGAATATCACTCACAATTCACGTAGTTTCAGCAGGAGAAGAAGAAAGGACCTGTGTTTTAAAGAAACCACAATATTGGTCTTTGCACAGTATGAACAACTGGCTTTAGCTTGTCAGTTTGGAGTTTGAAATCCTTTTGCAGCAAAGCAAAGACGCTGCACCCGTTTCCAATATCGGCGATCCCACTTCCACGGGGTCTCTTACACGTTGCCCGCCTCGTGCCTTAAAATCCGTGTCCCTGACGGGAGGCAGACACTCACCTTAAAGGAGTGGTAGAAGGAGCCCCATCCGTCGTCTTCCACCCCGTCCGGGGAACTTGTGGGGAGGCAGCGGACTGCGTGGGAACCCGGCGTCTGCGTGGGCTCCTCGGGGTCGGGGCTGCCCTCCGTCAGGCTGGCCGGCATGGCTCGGGGGCAGGCGAGCCTGGCTGCCCCTGCACCCCCAGCGCGGGGAGCGTCCGGCTTGCCTGAGAGCCAGCCGGGCAGCAGCGACGCCTCCTCTGCCTTGCGGGGCTGCTGGCTGGAGCTCGGCTGAGCGGAGAGGCTCAGCGCCCTCCCGGAGCCCACCTCACCGAAGAGCTCTGCCTGACGACAGGGAGGACCCACATGCTCCTCTGTCCTCAGCCGCTGCGATCCGGGAGCTGGCACAGTCTCCTGGCCCCGCAGGCCCGCCCAGGGCCCAGGGGCAGCCCAGAACCCCCTGCAGCTGTCCACGGGACCCCATAGGGCTCTCCCTAACTTCGGGAGGGACTCCTCCAGCCCAGCAACGGCGGAATTTGGACTAATCACAGGTTCATTCATCGAGGTCATGTTTGTACTTTGGAGATCCGGTCGTAATTATGCATTTGTTTCAGCGGCGTTGCCTTCTGATTTATAATCCTCACCCAGCCATTTACTTGGAGGCCTGCACATTAGTTCCCTAAATGTGGCAAATAGTACGTTTGTGTTTCATAGTGGTGGCTCTAGTCTAGGTTGGCACCGGGCACGTCTCTGAAAAGCCTGGGGTCTGGGTTTGTCAATAAGCCACATCCCCTTGTGACGACTAGGAATGGTGCCTGGTTCATACTCTTAATGCCTCAGTGTCCCTTCATTTGCTACCCAAAACCCCTCTGAGAGACAGGCAGGGGGTGTGTCTCTGTGTTTTCATGTTACACCGGACAGGACTGGCTCTGAGAGGTGGAGTGACTTGTCCAAGATCCTAGAGCTGGGGATGCAAATGAGATGAGAACCCATGTCTTCAGCAGTTCGGAGACAGCGGTGCCTTTACCGTCACATACACTGATTTGCACCAAATCCCACATGCCTGTCGAGGCGTGAAGTTAGCATGTGTCAGGGTAGCAGATCAGGTGTAAAACAATAGGAACTCAACTCCTTGTATTGCACTCACGCCTAACACTGGTTACTTACGTTGAAAATGCTCCGTGAGCCAAATCTGCGCGCCAGTGGGCAATGACGCCTGGTCTAAGAGGCTTAGTGATGATCGGGAAAGACGGTAGCCCCATGGAGCTTCCCGGGGAAGCTTTACCCCCCATCTCTGCAGCCCAGGAGGGCAGAACGGGCTAGAGATAAGACATTAAGTCTACGGCAAGGGGGCAGCTAATAGAAAGGAGCTGTTCTGAAAACTCTAAGCTGTGGACTCTGAGGGAAAGGGTCCAAACAGGAAAACAACCCAACAGCACATTCCGACTGGAAAATGAGCATGAAAAGATGCTCGACCATATTAAAAATGAAGGAAAACTAACTCCAAACAATAGGACGAAATTTCTACCTGTTAGGGTAGTGAAAACTAGGGGATGACAGCCTTAAGTGTTGACAGGGAAGAGAAGAAGGGGCACACTTTTCCACGTCTGGCATGTGAGTTAGCTGACATGGTCACTTTGAAGAGCCATTTGGCCAGATCCAGGAGAGACGAAGTCACCAGCCTTGGAAGGCATCTTTCCATTTCCCGTTGCCGGTAATTTTCCATCTCTTTGTGTGGGTTACTTAGGTGTTTCAGCTTAGGAAAATGCATTGTGTTACACACTTAAAGTGTATACACTTTTTAGTAAGTGTGTTTTACTTCAGTACAAATTTATATTTAAAAATTGGGGAGAATATAATGGGAGAAGGTGGGTGCTGGTCAGAGTGTGATGAGGGTGGAGAGAGATGCCACGGACAGGGACTAGGTGGAGAGAGAGCTTTCGGGATGTGTTGTTTTCTTTCCACTTATGGTTCAGATGAATCATGTCTTCATCTGTGCATGCCCAAGGGAAACATTATGTATCTGTTTAAGGGGACATGCAGAAAGTCACCTTTGCAACAAATCAGAAGCAACCTAAATATTCATGGTGACAAAAATCAAATTGGAAACTACCCATATACCCATCAACAGTAGATTGGGTAAATAAATTTCCATGTGGTCACACAATGAAATAATATATGTCAGTGAGAAGGAATGATCTAGAGCAAAGATAACATTATAGATAAAACTCATAAACAACATTAAACAAAATAATGAATTTTTTATTTATATAAAGTATAACTATGTATACATATACATACATATATGAGGGCTGTCCAGAAAAAATCCAGCCATAAATGCTTCTATTTTTCATATTACATGGCTGGATACAGTGGAATACTATACAGCAATGAAAAATGGTGGCAGACGCGATAGCAAACTGACATGGCGTAATGGTTAATTTTATGTATTAACTTGACTGGGCAGTCAGGTGCCTAGACATTTGGTCAAACGTTATTCTCTGCAGTGTGAGGATGTTTTGGATGAGATTAACTTCTGAATCAGCAGACTGGGTAGAGCAGGTTGCCCTCCTGAATGTGGGTGGCCTTCATCCAATCAATCGAAAGCCTGGATAGGCTTATCTCTGCCCACAAGCAAGAAGGAACTCCTTCTGCCCAATTGCTGTCAGCTTGAACTTTAATCTTTTCAGGCCTTTAAACTTGGACTAAAACATCAGCTCTTCCAGGGTCTCAAGCCTCATGGCTTTTGGACTGGAAATGCTCATACACATCACTTTTCCTGGGTCTCCAGCTTGCTGACATAGATCATGGGCCTTCTCAGGCTCTGTAAACACATAAGCCAATTCCTTATAATAAGTTATCTATCTATCTGTTTATTATTCATCCATCCATCCATCCATCCATCCATCCATCTTTCCCTCCATTCATTCATCCATCTATCCATCCATCCATCTTTCCCTCCATCCTATTGATTATGTTTCACTGGAGAACCCCAAATAATATACGTGGCTTCTAGCTCTTCACCTAAATTCATCCCTAAAGATTCCACAAAAATGAGAGGGGCATTGATGGATCCTAGGACTTAGAGTGAAACCATGCGATAGTGCTAGAAGGGCTTATTAAATCGTGAAGGTGGGAAACACCATGTGTTTGTAAGGATGTGCAGGTTGTAGAACCGGTACAGTAGTGCAGCGATGTAAATTGGTACGTGTGCTTTGGAAAACACCTGGCAGGACCATCTACAGCTGAACATATGCATGTCCTATAACCCCAGTTTCACCACTAGGAAAACACCCAACACAAATGAGTCCTTATGTTAACCAAAAAACTAAAAGTGAACAGAGCACCTCTGTTTGTGGTTGCCCTTAACTGGAAACTACACAAGGGTTCATCAACAGTAACGTGGATAAAGAAATTGTATATTAGTGGGGTGAATGCCCCACCATTTCGGGTAACAACATGCATACATTTCACAGTCATGCGTTTGAATTCATTCTGCTTCCCTGACCTCAGGGACCTGGGTCTCTCATGTTAGTTCTGGTACCCGAGAGCCACAGATCCTGGGCTAGGACATCTCAGTAAGACACTACCAAGGCTTGGAGGTATCCAAAGAGAAGGTCACACAGACTGACCCGGATGTACTTGATGAGGTCTCCTTTGCTCTTCCTGCTTCTGGGCACACTCAGGCTGTGGACCTTTGGAAAACAGGTCATGTCCTGGGCGTTTCACCTTTTAATTATGTCTTTTTTGTTCCACCCATATCCCAGGTGCATGCCCAGTGCTCCTTGCCTCAGACTCCCCCTCGCCCTCCTGATGCATCAGTCAGGCATCTGGTTGGGTGAAGGTACCTCACGTCGGCCAGTGGCAGTCAGCGAATCTCCCTTACTACCTGGTCACTCTCCAGCCTCTAGTAGCTCCGGAGACAGGGGCAGTGCTCCCACACGGAGGGAGAATCTAAGCCTCAGCACAAACTAAGTCCCTCTGTGGCCAGTGGCCGGGACCACACGGCGTCAGGCTGGCTCTGCTCCCAGCGGGCCCCGCGTTGCCGACGGGCGTGCCAGATGGGGGCGTTCCCCAAATCCCACTGCGCAGAGAAGCGTCACACCGCAAGGACAATTATGGGAACGTGCTGGCCGTGGTTGACTGTGGTCTATGACCAGATGGTAGCGAAGGGACAGCTGGGAGGCTGGGCTCCCACGGAGCCTTCTGTAATACCACCGCTGACAGATGACCCACCCTCTGGTGATCCTTTTCCTCCAAGGCTGCGACTCGTGCCCAGCTCCTTAGGTTTGGCGGGGGCAGGGGGTGTCCTCGGGCTCCAAGGAATGTGATCGTTACTAAGTACTGAGGGGCAGGAACATGCAAATTTACTCTGAAAAATCACCTTGAAGTATTCTGACCGCCCTGAAGCTGCAGGACGTTCTCGGTTTTGCTGTGAGGCCTTCCTGGATTCTTAGCCCTCCCCCTCAGCCTCTTCACTCTCTGGGTGAAGGAGACCTTTTGCGGGGTCACCGGCTCCCTGTCTTTGTCTCCACTATGAAAACCTTTGCTCAGAAGCAGCCTCGTGTCAGCCGTCGGCCCCTTGACGTTGTCTGGCGGGGGCATTTATTTCTCACGCCGCCACCTTCCGGGGTGAGCAGCTGGGCAGCTGGGACAGCAGTGCGCACAGACTAGTGCAGGGGCCTGGAGAGCGGCGGTCACGCTCCCTGAGCGCGCCCCAGTTCCCTGTTTTCGGGCACTGAGCATGGCAGCCCTGGCTACCATAGTTGTGTCCTTGAACCGTGTGTTGTTTCCCTGTAAGGTCAGAGGGGAGCAGTCTGCCATCTTTGCAGGGGGCTGTCGGGAAGCGTCCAGCCGTGTGATGTGAAACCAGAGGCGTTTGTGGCTGGGTGTTTCCCGGAAAGCCCTCGTATGTAAACCTATTTCTTTTTTTAAATAATCGCTTTGTTTTCCAGTTGCATACATACAGTGTTATTAGCTTCCGGTGTACAACACAGGGATTTACGTAACGTACGAAGTGACCGCCCCAGTAAGTCGAGTGCCCGCCGGCACCACACGCAGTGATGACGCTGCCGGCGGTGTCCCCCGTGCTGGACTCGGTGTCCCCGTGACGGCTCTGCAACTGCCCACTCGTGCTGCTCAGTCCCCACGCCTCTCCCACCCACGCCCCAGCCCCCTCCCAGCTGGCCCCATCCAATATCCCCGTAGCTGTGTTTCGGTTTTGTTGGTGACACACAGATTTTTAACGGTTTGGGGGTCCATCTCAATCGGGTTGCGCACTCTGCCTCATTGCAGTGTGAATGCCCAAAGGTTTCTCCTCGTTAGATGAATGCAAATGAGAGAGAGAGTTCTGGAGCCTCCCGGGCGTTTCCTGACCTTCCCAGAACCTATTCGCTCTGTGAAATGTTCCCGTATGGAGTGCGACCTGGCTGTCAGCGTGATCTGCTCCCCCTTTCCGTGAGTCCGTGGACACCCCCAAGCCAATCCTGCCTGTTAACTGGGAAGGTGCCTGGAGAATTAAGTGATACAGTGCTCGGCCATTATGCTAATGTCTTCCTTTCTCCTTTTTATAATTATGATCTTTTGTACGTGTGTGAACTTTTCTGGGCTCTTCGTTTAGTCTCCAAATTCCTGAAGGGAAGAAGCTGCCCCTTTTCCTTGTGTTTCCTCCCTGTGACCCAGGACAGCGGGGAGTGAACCACTTCTTTGCATTCCAGAAACGACTTCCTGCCAGTAACCCCAGGTCCCCAGGCTCAGATCAGACTCATGGACACCCCCTGGTGGGTCATCGACACCTGCGGGTGTGACAGGCCAGATGCAGAGCTTCCAGTTCATCTGTTGGCTTCACACGTGTTTAGCTAAACTGTTCGGTCCCCGCTGGTCAGGTGGAACAACATGCTGGTTAAACCGACTTCGGTTAAGATTCTGCCCTTCCCGGGGCTGAACTGTGGCCCCCCATCGTCCTGAGCCAATGTACAACCCCTCCTCGACAGCCCGCCCCCGGAAGAGGCTGCCAGGCCGGGGACCCCCTCCTTGCCGTCAGGCATGCCCCTGGTCTGTCCCTCCCCGCCACCCCGCCTGGCACCCCGCCTCTGTCCAGCCCCCGAGCCCCGCCATGCGGACCGCTGAGCTGGTTGCAGAGATCTTGGTGGGAGCGTGCCCCCTGCTGCATTGTGCTCCCCACTTCTGGCAGCAAGCCTTTCAGATAGTCCCTACCAGTCCCAGTCCCAGGCTGTGGGCGCCTCCAAATTGTTCAAAGGTCCGTGCCTTGGGTTGTCGTCCTGAGTGAAAGGCTCTTTCTTTCCTAAATCAAATCTGTTCGTGCAATGTCTACCTGAGGGACGTAGGGTGTCAGCACTGTGGGGAAGTGCAGCCTTTGGTCGAGGAGAACAGGCAGAAAGGCTCCAGGCTGTCATGGGAGCGTAATACCACCCCAAGGCCGTAGGGGACATGGATGGAGTGTGACTGACCTCCAAGTGAGAATGGGTGTCTGAGGTCAGAGGAGGCAAAGGTCGGAGGTCGGAGGTTTAAATGCGGGTTTTGGTGTTTTGAATTCCACGTGACGCACAGCTTCTCCACCAGCGTGGAGAATGGTAC
Organism: Lyroderma lyra; assembly: GCA_004026885.1. Classification (NCBI taxonomy): domain Eukaryota; kingdom Metazoa; phylum Chordata; class Mammalia; order Chiroptera; family Megadermatidae; genus Lyroderma; species Lyroderma lyra. The sequence continues at coordinate 35,174 of PVJL010005463.1, forward strand.
GTGTGGGTCTAGCACGAAGGGACAGGAAGTTCCTCTGGGGGAGTTTGAATCTCTGACCCCAGGATTTGCCGTCGCCTGCAATGGTGCCAAGAGACCCTCCAGCCCTGTGACTTTTCCCTCACAGGAGAGCCAGGAGGCCGCACCTAGGACCTCAGTCAGGTAGTCACCCCTGCTGAACTTGGACGTCAGCGAGGCCCTTTGAGAATCTAAGTAAATATGGGTTGGCTAGAGGAGTTTTAATTACGCAGGCAGCAGCAGGAAGGGTATGTGGGAGGGAAATGGGGGGAATCCCACCTAATCACCATGCTTGATGGGTGCTTGATGGGTGTCACAACACTGAATGCCCAGAATAGTAGTTTAAAGCGGGTGCAAGTTTCCTGGTTTTGAAGGTACAGCAAGCTCACGGCAAGGGAGAGCTCTTCAAGTTGAGAAATCGAACACCTTTCCGTGGGTCCCTCACTTTCGCCCTGTGGTGGTGAGGGCTCTCCATCATTAGTATGAAGTAATAGTAGCCTCTGAGAGAAAATTGCTTTGGAGGAGGAGAAAGTCCTTGGGAGCCTGGACAAAGCAGAAATGCAGTGATTACATCTAGTAATTGCTTGCTCTAATAGGTATGAGAGGTTACACACGTTACAGTGATTTAAGAGAGAGAGGGGCAGAAGAAATGGAATGCAATGTTCTACTTAAAGAGGACACGGGAAGAGGTATGATTTAGTGGGCCGTGCTGTCAACGTTGTAGTTTTTAATTTGAACAGTGCAACTTGCCTACTCTAAGAGAATACCTGAGCATGCAAAGGCACAAGTCATGTTAGCTGCTAAAGTACCCTCAGTCCCCAAGTGAGACCACAATGTATACGCAGCTTTGCATTCTGCTTTTAAAGATCACATGTCTTTTAGGCTTTTATGTCAGTAAATACTAATAGTTATTTCTAGTGTTTCTCTGTAATGCTCATATGTAATGTTGCTCCTATTTATCCAATCATCCCCACCCATATTAATTGAGATTTAAGTTGTATCTGATTTTTTTCAAAAAAACGTGCACCGAACAATCATCTTTGAGTACCTGTCTGATGATTTTCTCAGTGGATGTTTTTGAGGTACAATTGCCGATGCTGCTTTTTCATCTGTTTCTTCTTCTGTCCTCATTTTGCTGTTCTTTATCTGAACCCTTGAATTAAATGCTGGACATTTATTTTCATGTTTTCATGGTTAAGGCAATACCTTTTCCTTTGAATATGCTTCTAGCAATGCCATCTAGATTCGGATACGTAGTATTCTTTTGTCCATGGTGTCCTGCATTATATGTGGTGTGTTTTGTTTTCTTCTTGGACAAAAGAAGGATTTGTGAGTGCTTTCCATTTGTTGATATTTTTGTTCATTCCAGTGCAGTTTCATACTTATTTCTTGAATTACTTTTTGAATACAAGGTCTATACCAGAGTGGCAAAGGAATATATACACATTTTAAGAGATGTTGTCTATGTATCACGTATATATTGATGGTCACCACTTGGAGCATCTCTTGTAACTGCAGAAGTCACACGTGACTTGTATTCATATTTTTTATCGGTATATATTGAGTATTATAATTTCAATACAGTATTTTCTTTTCTTAAAACGTGTATACATTTTTTGGTATCCTCTGTATTTTGAAATATTTTAAAATTTTTATATAATTGAGGTTCGAAAAAATATGAAATTCTCTTAGCAAGACAATCACACATACAAATGCTTTTATGTACATGCGTGTCAGAGCACCCTTATTAATCCTACTGCATTCTTTAGAACCTCTATTTCCTGACTTACTATTTTCTGTATGATTTTTTCAAAGACTCAGACAAGTTTGCTTATGTTTCTGATTATGATTGAAATCCTATGTTTGTCCTTGTATTTCCTTCAGGTTTTCCTCCGTAGGTTTTGATGTATTGTCATAGAAAATTTATGACACATACTCATGTTGGATTATATTAATCAGCAAACAAAAGCAATTCTCTGTTGCATTTAATATATTTTTCACCTTGGATTTTGGTTGTTCTATATTGATTTTATGACCTTGTATCAGTTAAGAATTGCTTTTGGGTACAGGAAACAGAGATCTGAAAAAGAGTAGCTGAAGAAGGACAGGTTTTTGTTTGTTTTGTTTTTTCCTTCTCTCAAGTAACAGAGTTAAGAGGTAGCAGCCAGCCAGGGGCAGGGGAGTCATCTGTGACCTTGCCTCCTTGTGGCGTCCTGCTCTGGCATCTTTGGTGAGTGGCTCTCATCCTGAACCATGTGGCTGTAAGGTGGACAGTCCAGTTCTACCTGTTTGTTTGCATGCCAGCCAACGGAAGGGCGAAGGGGTGGAAGGGTACTCAGTTCTTTTCAAAGGAGTTTTCTAGAAACCTCTCCCAGTACCTTCCACTTCGGTTGCATTGGTTATATGGCCTCTCCTAGTCGCAAGGGCAGTTGGGAATGTTACCATGCCTCGTCATACGAGGGTTCTTTACGTCAAGGAAGCAAGGATATTGGAGTTGGCAGAGACCAGTGACGGACACGTACGCCTTTATTCTTTGCCATGAATGTTCTTTGTATATCTTTATCTCATCTGCTTTTTTTTTTCTTAGCTTTCTTTGTCATTGGATTTAGGTATGTCTGTAGATAGATTATATTTATTTATTTATTTTTTGTTTAATATTAGAGTGTCTTATTTTTTAACAAGGCAGTGGTTTTAACCATTAATATTTATTGCTACCAAACATTTTGTATTTGATCTTTCTATACATTTCTTGATTCTTACTTCTGGTTTGTTTTTATTTTGTTGTTCTTTACTATTATTTTAAATAGTTTCTTTTGTTTTTATGTTATCTTTACATTTTTTCTGTTATCTTTTAAAGGTTTTCTTTAACCTTTTTCTTCTGTAACAGGAAAAATATACAAGTGCTTTTTTTGTTGTTGTTCTACTAATATATACTTTTGTATCTTGAAGTAATTTGACTAAATCTCAGTTTGGTGATTTACTGACACTGGAAATGAGACATTATTTATTCATTTCCCTGTGAAAAGTGGGAAAAACTGCTCAGATACACTGTGCGCTGACTACTCTTCACAAGGTTTTTAGTTGGTGGGCCCTGGAAATTTTGATGGAACGAGAAGTTAGTATTTGTCAGATCAATTTATACACAATTTGATTTTAAAATCGATCCATTGCCCACTGCTAGTCCATCACAGGTGCTCAATCTATGTGAGTAGTGACATAAAATAGTTGGGGTAGTCGGTGTGCTCCTAGAGTTGAGAAGAACCCTGGAAGACAGTGGAAGTGAGGGGCAACGCATGGAATTGCGAATTGCGCATGCACCTTGGAGAACGGTGGGGGCTAACAGGGAAGGCACCACAGCATTCTAGATAAAGGGAGAAACACGGTGATACCAGGATTTGAAAGTGATGTTAGGGGGAACACAGAGACTCTAGGCTGTAAGTAGATGGAAATGAGACTTAAAAACTAAATTGCTGGCAGGTGTTCTGAGTGACAGGCTAAGGGATCTGAACTTGGTTCTGTAGGGAGGAGGGCGATACCGGAAGCCTATGAGCAGGGAAGGGCTGTGAGACCGTCCTGATCTCCCAGAGGGAGGCTTTTCTTCTCTTCGTCATCAGATTTAAAGACAGGATTTTAATTGATAGCTGATGGTTAAAAATTAGATGTTCATTGGCTTGTTCTCAGGAGCAACTTTTCACCCTATAAGAACATGTGGTAATGTTGGGTTATGAAGCTTAGATGCTGAGTGCTACAGAGACAAAAACTGATTATTGCAAAAGTATAAAGCAAAAGAGGACTTTGTCCTATGCAGGTTAACAGTATTGTTTTGTTGAAATAATTTGGATATGATATTGATATTGGAAGTGCACTGTACTTGGGGGACTCTGAACCCAGATTAACTAGTTCAGATGTCAGCTTTGTTGTGTGATCTTAGGAAGTTATTTAACCTACTTTCAAGTTTCTTGATATGTAAAATGGAGGTGACACTAGTACGTATCTGTATATATAAAGCATGTTAGTAGGTGCTCATTACATGTTCAGGATTAATAGTAATTGTTCAACTTAATTTGTAAATATTTTTTACTCCATTAATCCTCATTTAATGACAGTCTCATTAATAAACCTGGATGTGATCTGGCTAGAAAGGAAGAATCCTGCATTTGTGGAGCACCTGGTATGCATCCTCACTGCAACCACTACTAAAAACTGAGGATGTTCAGGGAACTGTGCAGGGTGGTTTATATATGTTATTAATTGTCTCCGGTTTGTTGATAAGGATACTGAAGCTCAAGGAGAGTTTTAAGGAGTTTACCTAAAACCATACTCAGCTAGCTAGTTAAGAGATAAAATTCCAACTCAGGTATGTGCAATATCAACTCAAATTATTTCCACCTAGGATGTGACAGAGAACACTCCGTGCTGGGGGATAGGAGGTCTGGGTACCAAGCTGTGCCTCTGTCCTTGATAACTTTGTAACTTTGTGAAATGGTTTCCTCTCTCTCACACTAGTCATAAAAATGGCTGTAATGCTATCTGTTTCAGAGTTGATGTGAGAATTAAATGAGATAATAAATATAAAAATGTTGTGAAAGCATTCTAGTGCAAGACAATTGGGTGATGTTTGAGTGAATGAAATAGACGATATCATCATCTTCCTCATCATTAACATCATTGAAAATGTAGGAACCAACTAGAAAATTTCCAGAGAAAGTGGAGGTTTCTTGTACTACGTGTGACTTTGTACCAGGCATTTCCCACCTCAGTTCCACAGTTTTCTTTAGAAAATTAAAAGATGGAGGAATTGATGCACAACATAAATCAGGATGTAAAAGGAATTCTGTGGAAAGTAAGACAGGCAAGACGTTTGAAAGAAATGAACACCATTGACTTAAAATGATATATATCCATAATTTGAATGAAATTAGTGTGTCTACACAGCTGTTAAAACTTCAACAGACAAAAATTAATTTTATTTTGTGAATCAAAAGGCAGAAATTAATTTGTGCTGCTTAGAACATTTTTAAAAATTAGAAATTTATAAACATTGAACATACTCACATATCTGTTGTAAAAATCATATGTGACCTAAATAAGAATTCATTAATCTCCTCATTGTCAGTTATTTGGTTGTAATGGGGATTTTTAAAAATTTTTAATAATTTCAGTTTAATACAATTGAAAATGTAGTGTCATTAAGGGGCACTTCCTGCTAAATTTCAAATTACAGTTTGTGGGCCATTTGTAAGCAGAAGCATCATATCCTACTGAGTATTCAGCTTATTAACTAATGTGATTGATGGCATCTGGTGGGAGGTGGGGAAGAATAATAATCAACTCACAGAATTTGGCTAAGAAGGAAAACAAATAAAAACAATGGAAATAATAATTAATTAAAGTAGTTTTGTAATGGGGACTTTAATCATTAACTCTTTGTGACCATTTTCTAGGTCTGTATTGCCTCAAGTTGCTCATTACAATTCAAGTATCTTTTGGAAGAGAATAATTCAAATAGTACATATATATATATTTAACATCCATTTTAAAACATTTGGGAATCGAAGGGGCAACTTACGCTCTCTGAATCGTATTGGAACCATAGAGCCAACTTTATTTTAAACTTGTCCTGTCTGGGCTCCAGCGTTCCTCCTATTCTGAACAGACGGGGTCGGCACACACACGGAAATGTTGCTGGTCGTACGTTCACTGTGCTAATGTATTAATAATGGATATGTACAGAAAGACAGAGTTTTTCCAATTTATAACTGTTTTGTTCTGTTGTGTGTGTGTGTATGTGTGTGTGTGTGCTTCTTTGTATTTTCACAAATGACCCAATGGCAGGTAAGTTCTCTAATCAGGTCTAGAAACTGAAAAGAAAAAAAGAGAATGGAACTACATTTTAGAGATAAATTATCCACTTTGCTTCTAAGAAACTTGTGCCCAGAAAACTTTAACAAAGAAACAATTTACATCCTTTAAGATTTAAAAGGTAGGAACCGTTGTAGTTGTGTTTTCTTTGTCTACATAAGACTCTTTAAAATGGGAGCAGGGGGTTCCCTGGTGGTGTAGTGGCTAAGGCTTCGGCGCTCTCAACACCGTGGCCTGGGTTCGTTTCCCAGCCAGGAAACTACCCCCCACCCCCCCACCCCCCAAAAAAGGGAGCAATGCCTAGTCAAGGCTTTAAATATAGGGCCTGGAAGATGACCAGGTCACAGATACTTTAAATACCGTTAGGACAATGATTGCAGTAACAACATCATGAAGTGTGACATCATGAATGCTGTTGGACTCCTGGCTGCAGGACTCAGAAAACTGTTCATTACAGTGACTCATATGAGGCGGGCCTCTAGATAAAGGTAGCTCAGTACTTCCTTTAGCTTCCTGCAATCTGCTTTTCGATGTTTGCAGTAATTCGGGCACCGTCCGTCAGTGTCCTGGAGCCTGGGCTCCAATTACTTTCTTTGCAGTCCTTCAAGTTTTACCTCTACCAGACAGAAGGAACAGCAAATAATAACCATCTCCTTTATACAAGTGGAAGCAAGCAAGACTTTTTTTTTTTTTTTTTTTTTCCTGAGCTCTTATGAGCTAGGAGGAGGAACAACTGGGTGTGAACGCAATGGACGATTAGGAGAAGACAAGGTAGTCACGCTATTACAATTTTGTATGTGTAGCATATTTAGAAAATCCCTAAATGGTCACAGAAGGTAGGAATGAGGCACGATGGCTGCACCCAAGAAGAATCTGGAATGTCATGGGATTGTGAATTAATCTGAGAACTACACAGGACACATTTAAATACAAAAATAGGTGTACTCAGGTAGTAATCACCAATTCCGTATTTAAGGCAGATACTCTGCTAAGAACTTTGCAGACACTGTTTAATTTTACCCTAATATCAAATCTATGAAGCAGAAATTAGAAGGAGCCCGTTCACCACAGAGACTAGACAATTGGTTGAGTCGGCAGAAATAAATGGGGAGTCCGGACTCAAACCCCGCTCTGCCTGACGTTAGAGCCCATTGTGAACGATGCTCTGTGATGAGAGCGTCTGGGGAAGCGCTGTCTTCTCATCGCCGTTTGTTGCCCGTCCCAGATTTCCCTGCTTTTTAAAGATTTTGTTAACATGTTTTTTTATCTTTATTAAATTCATTGGGGTGACATCAGCTAATAACATTATATAGGTTTCAAGTGTACACTTCTATAATGCATCATCTAGGTGCTGCATTGTGTGCTCACCACCCAGGGTCACTTCTCCCATCACCACCTATTTGTCCCCGTTACCCTCTTCTCCCTTCCCCCTCTGGTAACCACTAACCTGGGTTCTGTGTCAGGTTTTTTGTGTCTTGTCTGTCTTGTTGCTTTCAGGTTTATATCGTACATCTGAGTGAAGTCATAAGGTTCTCGACTTTTTTCTGTCTGACTTATTTCACTTCCATGATGGTCTCTTGCAGTTTGTCGTTAGAAGCAGCCTCCTGGTCTCCCTAAAGGGATAGTAGCACCTGCCTAGCAGGACCCCCCTGCCCAGAAGCCTGAGTGCCAGCTCCACACGTGCCTCCTACAAGTCCCTGAGGTGTCACCCCAGGACCAGAGAGGGTCTCGTCCCAGTTTCTCGGGCCTAGAGGCAGATAACTTGGTTTTGGAAGGGGAAGTAGAAGGTTCTCATTTTCCCATGTAAGGCTGGCATCGGAATTATCCTTCCATACACGATCTATATTCTAATACTATTTAAATAATAGTGTTTTCAAGGAAAAAATATTAAAAACAAAAGGATGGAGAATACATATTTAAAAATAAATGATATTGAACTATAAAAACCATAAAATAGAACTGTCTGAATTATAGAGGTTAACACGATAAAAATGTAAACAAATATGAAAGGAATTCTTAAAGGAGATGATTTATAACGTATTATGGAAAGAGATAAAAATGAATCAGATGCAATATACCTTATTATTTCAATTATATGTGTAAATAGAAAAGGGCAGGCAGAAATAAAAATATATTGAATGTTTTATTTAATGGTCAGCATTAATAGGTGCAATTGCATATGTCACATTGGAAGACAAATTTAAGCTCTTTTTTTCCCTCTAAAATAAAGGCCCTAAACATGATGAAGATAGCTCATCTTTATATCCTATATTCAAGGAGCCAGCAATCTAGTTTTTTTTTTTTTTTTTTTTTTTTTAACACAGACACACAATCATCCTTTTATTATTTTAAGTCACCAGTGTTATATATTTATTCTAGAATAACTGGAAGATAAAGATAAGCCAAAAACAATATCATCCAGACAAATGCTAACATTAGTATCTTGATTTATGTTCTCTAGACATTTTTCTATGTGCTTAGGTATGCATTTCTATGCCTCTTTGGACACTATAAATATCCATAACCTCTTTCTTTCCTTAAAATGTTATCACAAATATCTTTTCCTCATCAATAACTATTACCTAATAGTGATGTTGGCTTATTGCTGTTTCCTCTCAGATTCACGCCCCACCTTTTACTGTTTTGTTCTGAATTGCAGGGGACTACGTATCCCAGAGTCCCTTGGCTCTCTAACTTCCTGGTAGATTCACCCCAATGGGAGCAACTGGTGGAAGATGGGCAAGGAAAAGCCAGGGTGTTCCTCTGCCTTTCTCCTCAGTGTTACTTCTGACCACAACTACTCTCCTCCTTGGCTCCAGCGGGAACAGGACGGCACTGCCCTCTGTGGTCCCAGATTTCTCTGGAACCTTGCTCCAGTTCCTGCTGGGACGCTGGCTCCCACACGAAGGCCGTTAACTTCCGGCTTCTGTCACTTCACTTCCTCTTGTCCTCCGTCCAGGCGGAGGGATGTGAGCCACTTCCTGTTGTAAACTCAGTGTTGCCTCGTCCTCCCCTGTTTGCCGTCTCGGTTCTTTCCTTGATAACCAGGCCCCGACTGGACTGTGACTGACAGCGATTCTACTGCTGCAATCTTTTCCATTGAATGGGTGTGCCATCGCACGTCTAATATTGTTTCAGTATTCAGTACTTGGAGCGCTCCCATTTCATGCCATCCAAAACAAAGCTACAGCAAACATCTTTGCCATGAGTCTAACCACATCTTTATATTAGTTTTCTAAAGATAAAATTGTCCTGCCACAGGACATATACTTGGACTATTTATTTATTTATTTATACCAAGTTTAGCCCAATTTCCCTCTGCAGGAGTTAAAACATTTCAAATACCCACCCAAAGTGAGTAATAATAATGAGGGAGGATGATGACAAGAATAACTAACACTTTATGAGTACTTACTATGTGATGGCCTTTCTTAAATCATGTGATTTACTGTGTTAGTGCATGCTACTGTCACTTGCTTTCTTTTCTTCCAGATTTATTTAAGAAGAAAATTCGTTTCTCAAATTAAATTTTAATGGGCTTCTAGAGGCACCCAATTTAAGTTTTCAAAAATAATTCATTGACATTTTGATTGAAATAATTATAATTTATAGGATAATTAGAGAAGAACAGACACCTATAGGACATGAGGTATTAGCCTGCTAGGACTGCCATAATGAAATACCACAGGCTGGGTAGCTTAAAGAACCGACATTCACTTTCCTGTAGTTACAGAGACTGGACGCCTATTGTCAACATGCGGACATTTTCGGGTTTTGATGAGGGCTCTCTTCCTGGCTTGTAGATGACTGCCTTCTTGCTGTGTCCTCACATGGCCTTCGGTTGGTGCAAGCTCTGTTGTCTCTCCTCAAAAGGACACTAATTCTGTGAGGTCAGGGATCCAAGTGTAGATACACTGGAGGTTAGGGCTTAACATATGACTTTTTTGGGGGGGTAGGGGCACAGATGTCTAGTCTATAACACATGGAGACTTTCTATTCAAGGACATCTTGTTTCTGCCATATATTCATCTTTTCTCATTAGATATTTCAGGGAGGTCTTCTAGTACTTTTTTGCATTATGTTTCTGTAAAATTATTCATTTGGTATTTAATGTATTGTATTTAGTTATCATGTAAATTAGATTTTATTTACTTATTGCTAGTATAATGATTCTGTACACTGCTTTTTAATTTTCAACTTACTGAATTTATCAGTTCTAATAATTATTTAGTTGGGTTTGGTAAGTTTTAAGGTATAAAATCACAGCATGTGAAAATAATGGTAATTTGTCTTCTCTTTTCTAATATTTACTGCTGTCCATTTTTTCTTTCCTTCCTTTCCTTGCTTTTCAGTAGGGGCAAAGATCTTACTGCACTGGCCAAAACATCCAAAGCGATATTTAATAATTTAATTATAGTAGCTATCTTTTATCATTCTTGACTTCAGTAGGGTTGAAGTATGGTTGTTTTTATCCTTTTATTGCTATTTTTCAAAGACCATTTCAGTATCCTTTTTATGGTTACACTCTTACATGATGAAGTACCATAAGAGATTTTCTCATATTGAATTATACATTTACTTATGGAATAAATCGTACATGATCATTATGCCAATTTGCCCCTTCACTCTAAAATCTATTCCATGCCCTTAACTTACTCATTTACTCTGGAGATGTCCTTGCAAACCTTATTTCCTAGGTTCCCTTGCAAACAGAATTTCAATTACATTTGACTGGTGGGTCCCCACATTTATATTGCCAAGTACTTAGTGGGCCTTTTCCTGAAGGTGGGAGCTTCCCTACATCACAGGGAATTTTTTTCTATTATTTTAAAAATGATTTCTTAATTCTGTTTCTTTTATATGCTCCTCCAGTTCCTGTTATCGGTGAATACAACCTCCTTTCGACTGTGTCTACCTTGAGTATGTTGAACAAAGTCATCACAATCCTCTTATTTCTGGCAAAATTTCTTAAGCTTTTTATACAATTAACCAATTTCAGTATTTAAAAATATGCATTTCATCATTCATAGCCTCTATTATATTTTCATTCCAATTATGTGGATCATCTGAAGGCAACATCTCTGATGGCCATTCCAGTAAAAGAGTTCCAGACTTGCTTTGAAGGGTGGACTAGGTGCTGGTGTCAGTGCACAGCTTCCCAAGGGGAATACTTCAAGGGTGACCGTAGTGATATTCAGCAATGAGGTATGTAGCACTTTTTCTAGGATGAGTTTGTGAAATTAATTGTCCGATCTCGTTGGTTACAATATTCTGTTTTAGTTAGCAATGATTTGTCAGTTGCTTATTCTCAGGAAGAGGATGAACCATATAAAGCCACACATTGAGTTTCACTTTGTTCTGCCACTAAACAATGGTAAGGATGTGAAGTCTCACCTTTAACATCTCCATTTCCTCACCTCTAATTCTGGGATAACAGTATTTCCTCTTCATTGTCATTGGGAAGACCACCTTGGAGAATGTGTGTGAAGATGAGGTATATAGGAGACATTGTGTTAACATGGTCTCAACTGCAGACATTCCATACATGTTTTCTCAATTCTAGAATTTTGTTTCTATTTTCCTATCACTTCCACCCTCTTAGTAGAATACAGGAATACCAGGGTTATTTTCCTCAAGGATGGTTTTTCCTACCTTAAGAATTCATTTTCCCTATAAATATTTACCTTGTTTTCTCGAATACTAATACATAAATTAGTTTTTGAGCTTATCTTAAAGTGTTTGCATCATGTGATGTGGATTTGCATAGGATGTCTCACATGGCTCCTTTTTAATGCAAAGAGAATGACCATCAGAGACATGCTAGAGTTGCAAGGACATCAGAGAAATAACAGAAAGGAGATTAGTGAATAAATCCAAATGGTCTTTTAAAATGATTTCCTACACTCTGGACTTCCGAATTTCTGATTTCTGTTCTTTTCATCCCTTTGCAATGGTATGGCTAACCTGAGAAAACATCAGTTTTCTCAACGTGTAAAGGATATTGTCCAGTTCAGAAGCAATTATGGTTTTATGTAAACACAATGTGATTTGGTTATACGACAGCCTTTAAGCTATGGATTTTTCTCTTAGTATTTATGTTCCACTTCACAAGTACTTACAGTCTGTCACCCCTTTTCTTAAAGCAGATTCTTCTATTTTCTCAGAGTTGCTTATATGGTATTTACACACACATTCTGACAAGGAGCCTTCAGGCAAAGGATGTGTGCTTGAACGGAAGTGAGACAGAATCTTTCTTAACTCATCAGAACTCACTGTCAGTCAAAGGGGAAGAAAGACACCCAAACTGGGAGGTGTAATGTGGGGCAGAAGGTGGCCAGCACAGTGAGGGGTCACTGAACAAGGCAGCACACAGAAAAAGGAACTTTCCTACAACATGAGCGGAGTTGGAAGATGTCGGAAGAAACCTGATCCACACTGAGCCTAGAACGTTGGTGTGGAGGGCACTGCAGAGGCTGCCTAGGTCAACCTTCCAATCTTGAGCTACTCCTAGCTATTTGTAGCCCAAGAATGCCCCCAACCTCCCCACCAGAAGCTCGTCCAGTGAACACTCGGCAGTGGGGCGCTCCCTGCATCCACTTAGGCAGCCTTTTCGTCCTCGTGGCTCAGCCTTCCACCGGGCAACCAGCCTCCTTGGCAATGGCCTTCCACTGCATGGTGGCCCTTTGAGCATTTGAAGACCCAGAGCATGTCTCCCGCAAATCTCCTTTTCCCTTTGTTTCTTTAGTAGCTCCCTGTGTGACAGTACTATGATGCCTTTTCCATCTCACTTTTGCCAGTTACCATGAAAGACTGAGACTTGTGTCCACTGGATTGGCAGCCACATAGAATTGTTGATTTCTGCAGAACTTGCAACTGAAGAAGTACATGCCTGGCTGATAGAGAATGGCTCCCACTGCCAGTTGCTTGAGAGTGCCAGTTGCTTGAGTTCCGGTTAATGGAGAGACTACTTATATTTATCTGGCATCTACCAATTCCTATGGGTGCTGGTGAACTGAGAGTCTATTGTAATATATGGTGGCCCACACTAGACTCTGAATCTACCCTCTGATATACTAATAACCTCTGCTTCTTGTGTTGGGGCAGCCAGCTCATCCCCTCCACCCCATTGTCTCTATTCAGGGTTATTAGATCCACATGCTATTTCTGTTTACATCCCAGTCATTAACAAAAACATTGACCATAACCACAATGAGAACAGAGGAAACCATTAAAAGGCTTGCTTTTTTTTTTGAAACTCTGTTCTCAAAGATAAGGATGTAAGATGAATTGTCAGGCTGAAGACAGAAAACTCACTTTGAACATGTCCTTTTTATGACTTGTGACCTCCATGCTGGGTAGTGTCCGGGTAATCTTTCAAAACCACTCATTCTCATCTACACTTTCATACAGCTATTGCTTCAGTTTTTATTGCAAGAAAGTAAAGGAGACAGGAATCTGGCAGTAAGTGCATTTTGCTAACCAAATATTTATTAGGATAATTTTCAGCTCTCTTTCATTTGCAACTTTCTTATTATTTTCTACAGCAACCCTCCATATAAAAAGGAAACTTAGTTCTTAATAGGTTTTTGCATTTTGTTTCTTAATGAGACTAGAGAATAATTTTTAAGTTCCATTGAAAATGTGTTTCTTTTCTCTCTTAAGGAGGTAGGTGAATAGAATTGTTTTACTAAACTAAAATTTTCCATAAACTCAGATATTGATGTCTTTATCATTTCTTTGTGAATGAGGAGCTGACTTCCTAGACGATTCAAGTGCCCAAAGGAAATGGAACTCTGTAGTCAGGAGCATATTTTTACATCCAGAGGGATCTCAAGGTTTAGTTGACTCAAGAACCATTTTGTAAGAAAAGATGTTCAATTTGATAAGAACCACCTTGTGTCCAGCGCTTAAGTCTGCCCGTCTCCTTACATATCTGTCATCTGAAGTCGAGAGATGAAGGGTAAACATAAGAAAGCAGGGAGAACACCTTACAGTTCAGGGGCTCACCTTCCCTGCTGTGTTCTCCATCCCAGGGCATCTTGAATATCCCAAGGAAAGAGCTTCTCTGCTGAAAGGGCTTCTTCCCTTTCTTCTCCCTCCAATTGCTGTTCCAATTTGATGTTTTCTGCTAACTTATCTTCTGGATCGCTGGTCCAATCCCCTGCTTCCTCTAATGTGCCAGTGATTCCTTCTAGTGCAGTCTTCATGTCTGTTAATGTACTCTTCACTTCTGATTTGTTATTTTTTTATGGTTTCTATGTCCTGTTTTATGCTTGCTGTCTTTTTGTTGACATTCTCACTAAGTTCCTTGAGCATTTTTATAACCATTGTTTTGAACTCTGTATCTGTAAGTTGCTTGTCTCCATTTTGTTTAGTTCTTTTTCTGGACTTTTCTCCTGTTCTTTTACTTGGGATAATTTGTGTGTGTGTGTGTGTGTGTGTGTGTGTGTGTGTCCTCATTTTGGCTGCCTCTCTGTGTTTGTTTCTATGTATTAAGTAGATTTGCTATGTCTCCCAGTCTTGGCTGGGTGGCCTTACATAGTAGGTGCCCAGTAGGGCCTAGTGACACTGTCTCCCTGATCACCTGTGCCAGTTGCTCCAAGAGTATCTCTTGTGTGGGTTGTGCCTTCCTGTTATAGTTGAGTCTTGATTGCTATGGGCACGTGAGTGGGTGGGATTGATCCTCAGGCTGACTGGCTGTGGGATTTGCCATGTTCATGGATTATGGACTGCTATGGGGTGGGGGTGGGGCTACCCCGCAAAGTGGGATTTACCCCAGGGGGCTCTGATGCCTGCTGAGACCGTCCTTTGGGTGTGCCGCTTGTGGTGCTAGTTGGGTGGTTCTTTGCTGTGGTCTGAAGCCCTCCTCCAAGTATGTTGAGTTCTGAGGCCTCTTGGGAGGAATTCTGGAGCAGACCAAGGTCACCCACTGCCCGTAATCAGCCCAGGACTACCTAGTTGGAGGTACAGAGAGATCCATTGTTTGTCACTGCCTATGTTGGACCTGGAAGCTTGTGAGAGAGGTCACACTGGGAATCAAGGGTAGCTGCTACCAATACAGGACCTGGGGTAGCTCCACAAAAAGCCCAGGGCTCTGAGGCCTGTTGCCACCTGCTGGCTCTTGTAAGGCTCAGCTGCTGATAGAGCCTTGTGTGGTAGAAGAATTGGGTAAGGTGGGGGTCTCAGGGAGTCTCTACAGTGGAATGAGTATTCACCAGGTTAATATAGATTCTGTTTAATATAGAGTCAGCCAGTCCTGAGAGTGTCCAAGAAAGAATGCAGTTTGGTACTGGGCTGACTGCTATGTGTGAAAGTGCCTCAGTGGCATGCAAGTTGAGGCCCACTGTTTGCTGCAGAAAGAACCTCCTGGAGTCTCTGGAGTGGGGCTGGCTACCAATTATGGAAAGTGCCTCCAGTGGTGTATGAGTCGAGCAGGGCAGAACCCCGGAAGTCACTGGAGTGGAGTGAGAGGAGCTCACCAGGCCAATCAGATTTAGGTTTGACCATGTGGGGGCGGGCTCAACACAGGAAAGATGGCGCCTGCCTTCTGGCCTCTGGAGAGAAGGATTCCACATGGGGAAAATGATAACCATCCCGTGCCCAGAAGCTACGCAACTCAGTGTCTCCCTGTATGTCTCTGATGATCCCTGAGTCACCATACTTTGCTGGAGCCCAAGGTAAGTGCCTGTGAGTGAGTGAGTCTCTGCAGAAATGTCTGGGTTTCCCGCAGTCTTTCCTCTCACCTGGATGGTTGGAATCCCAGTGTTTTTCACAGTTGGATGTTGTGGGGGCTTCTATTCCCAGCACCAGTATTCCAGGCTGGGAACCCTGGTGTGGATCTGGGGTTTCTTGCTCCTGGAGGGGGCAGAAACCTCTGCCATGGAGATAATCCTTCTGATTCTCAACAGGTGTGTGTTGGGGAGGCAGATGGTTTGGCAACTCAGCCCCTCCTTCCAGTCTCAAGGTAGCTTCTTCTTTATATCCTTGATTATGAGACTTCAGCTAGTCTTTAGATGGTTCTCCGGGTTAATTGTTCTACCATTTACTTGTAATTTTAGTGTAGTCATGGGAGGAGGCAAGCGTAGTGTTTATCTACTCCGCCATCTTGGGTACTGCCTTAAATAACGAGCTTTGACTATGTTACTTCTATTAAGTTGTATTTTTTTGTGGTTCATTAATTTCTGCTTTTATCTTTATTATACCTGATACTCTCATCTGTTGGGTCTGATTTGCTGCTTTTGTTTCTTTGTGTGTTTTAACTTGTTGAGATGGAACTTTAGAAGTTGATGGATATTTTAGCCTTTCTTCATATATACTTATGTGTTTCAACTAAATTTTTACATAGATACACAAGGAAAAGTGTGTGCAGGGATGTTTATTGCTACATTGTTTGTGATAAAAAACTCCTGGAGAAAATTTAAGTGCCATTTCTAAAAGAATGTGGTGTGTGATTATTGGGAAAGGAGGAAAAAGAGAATGAGAGTTGGAGATCTAAAGAAAATAGACTAATATGAAAAACAAAAGCAAGAGGTGGTCTTTCCATGTATGGATGATGTCAATTAGTGTTCCATGAATTGAGAAGTGTGATGAAGTCAAGCACAAAACAAACAAACCGCTCCAAAATACCCTTTGACATGTGTCTTTGCATATTAATTTTATACTTTCTAAAGAATGTTCCCTTAAACTGACTTGTTAGGTCAAAGATTATATGCATTTTTCTTCTTTTTCTTTTATGCTTCTTCTGTCTTTGCTGTTTCAAAATTTTTCTTATATAGTCTCTTCCATTTATACCTTAGGTTGAATTTAGAGTGAATTAATCAATTTCCCTGTCTTCTAAAAAGATTCAAAGGAGAATTGTGTTCTAATAAAAATAGTAGTTTAGAATTACATTAAATAGCTCCATTTAATAGGGTAATTGACCTCTTTTCAATCCAAGGAAATTTTTTATAAGCATAAAAAAGCTAAGGAGAAATCATAAATGAAAACATTGAAATGTTAACAATGTTTTTTCTTGAGTAATAAGGCTAAGTGTGCTTTTTTCCCCCTTCTGTCTTCTCTTCTGGGTTTTCCAAATATTCTTTAACATGTTTGTCTTATTTTTATAATGAAAACATTTCTTTAAAAAGTGAGCCATCTGGTAATAGGGCCAGGAGGGATGGCTATTTCCAAAACTTCAATGTTGGTTGTAATGATTAGAGAAGTAGAAAAGTTGATATTATAATTAAACTACTTTCCTTGTTTATGAAGTAATGTTCCAAAACGAAGTGTGTCTCATTATGTGGCAGGGTCCCAAAGGACAGTGTTAGCAAAGATTTCTTAATAAAGCCTGGTGCAAAATGGCTTTTTTTTTTTTTTTTTTTTTTGGTCCTAATATATTCAATGCACAGAAAGTCCCAGAAGGCAGGAGTAGATTCTTGCTGGAGGACATAAGCACATCTTGGTAGAGGAATGGACTGTAGAGATCTGTACTTCTCCAAAACTGAAGAAGAAACTTCTGGGGTTTATTTTTATTTAATCACAGAAAAACATGTACACAAACATACAGTTTGCTAGTTCTTTCTGAACAAGGAGGGGCATCCCATGAAGACTTGTGACATAGCATTATAGAAGCAGGAATGAGACAGGTTCACATCTGTGCATTTCAACTCCATCCTGACCCTCGTTTGGGATAATGAAGAAGGCAGGAACTGGGGGCTGGGAAGGGCTGAGGAGACACAGACGACGAGGGGGAACCCGGCCGGCCGACCCTGGACCTCCGCTCTGCTCCGTGGAGTCTGAGAGGCTGCGGGGAAGTGACACAACGGTGTAAAAGGCCTCTCCCACTGCACTGTTCTGGGGGATTCTGCAGGCGGCCGTTACGCGTGAAGGTTGGAGGCTCTAGACGCTTAGCTGAGATGAGCAGAATATGAAATTAGAGGGAATACATGTGGGGCTTCCACAAGCAAGGGAGTTGTTAATCTTCGAATTTTCATTTCTCTCTGGAATTTGATGAAGAGAGACATTTTAATAATTAGATTCTGGTTGTCTCTGTGGTTGGTGATTTATTCATTTGTTTTCCTTCCAGAACCTCCGATATGCTGACTGGACATAATTTGGCATGGGAAATAAACTAGAGAGCAAATTTGAGCCTTGGGAACTGAACAGTCTTGGGGTTGTCCTAATTAATTAACCAATTTCTGAGCCCGATGGAGGCAAATTATATATGAGGCCTGTCCTGAAAGTACCCAGCCATGTAATATGAGAAACAGAGGCGTTTCTGGCTGGAGTTTTCCTGGACAGTCTTATGAGGATACACAAAGCAGGGGCAACAGCTAGTAAAGACGGGACCAGGTCTTCCCTGACGAAGCAGCCCATCCCCTAGGGACCACAGGCTGCAGCTCAGTGGACAAAGGTGAAAATACTTTCGTCGGCCTGAGGGAGCCAGGCTGGTACCTTTTCCTTCCTTGTGCAGAGCCGCATCCATTAACGTGATACTCCTGGCCTCTGGGGTAGCTCCTCTGATTGCTGAGTTACTTAGGAGAAAACATGCCCTGTCTCTCCCTCTCCCTTCTGGGGACGAGCTTCTCTTGGGAACCATGCTCCCCTGTCCCCGTTCACATTGTAATCCACCCCCTTAGCAGGACCAGCGGTCCGCAGGAGGTTGCAGGAGCCTCGCCCCGGTCCGGTGTTTCTCGTGTCAGTCGGCTCCCATTCAGTTTGCGGCCTGTTCTCCTCTCTCGTCTCTGTCAACACTCTTGGGAGACAGTCTTCCTGTGGAGAGCACGGATTCTGCTCGTCTCTTCCTTGTTTCTCATTTTAAGGGTGTCTCCTCCTTCAGGCCCCTTCCAGGGAATTCCCTGTTGGGAAGCCCATGGGGGCGCAGATGTCAGCATTGCTCCCTAGTCCTGTGTTTACTTGCCATTTCCAGTGACAAGGCATTCTGTTTACTCTTTGCCTTATTTTCAGGTTGAGTGGATCCCGGCCCCTGGGTGTTGTGGGAGACTGCTTCCTTGGCCTGTGTGAACACAGGGGTCCTGGTCTTGATGCTACTGTGTTTTATTCTTATGATTTGGGGCTCTCAGACAAGAGTGGTAGGAAAGGGCTAGTTCTAGTTAACGTTAGCAAAGAAAACAAAAAGACGTGGTAGGTGCAGAGCTCTGACTCACTTACTTAAGGCGAGTCCCCTCCTTAGTCCCATGAAAGGGATTGCCTCTGAATAACAGCCGCACCGGGCGTAGCTGCTGTGGCTGGAGGAGGCCGCTCGGGGAGGACTTAGCCACAGCCCCGCGCCTGCGCACTCACCCGTCTGCTAATGCGGACAGCACAATTAACAAGCCGCTTTGTCTGTGAAACCCACGTTAGCTTATGCCTCAGAGTTCCTAAGTTCCACTAGCTGAAGATCAATGCTCAGAAGGAAGAGGATTAAATACTTGCACGATTCCGGCAGTCAAGAGGAATTGAGGAAAATCATTCTGCTTTTAATTACAGGCTCCCAACTACCCCCAGTCCATCGGCTGAGGCTGGTGATTTAGTTTTCAATTTGTACAGTGTCAAGAAAAACTATTTTTAAAAAAATAATCCTTTACTTTCAATGGTGCAGTATCGTGTAACAGGGAAGACCAGGAACTTTGAAGTCAGACACCTGGGTTTGAATTTCAACCGTCTTACCGACCGGCTCTGTGACCTTGGAAAGATTACTTATCCTTTCTGTATCTGTTTTCTCATCTGGTGAAGGGGATATTTTGCTTCATTGGGCTGAGCGTTGAATAAGCTATAAACCTTTCAAAATATCCCTATACATAGTAAGGGCTGTGAGGTTGTTGCATAAAATACATTTAAAACTAAACTATTAAGACTATCAATACACTTGCAATTCCAATCTGTTACATTTAGCAACAAAGCCAATAAAAATCTTTCATGGCATTTAACAGATGAGGAAACCAAGGTTTCTAAAATTTAACAATGTCCTAGACACTGGAGAGTAGGGTGATTCAATGGCGTCTGGGTTTCTGACCTTCTGACTTGTGGTCTCACGATTCGTGCTCTGCATCATAGACTGAGCTGGAAGAGAAAAGCTAGACTTGTGCGATGACTTCATTTTCAGGGTACCGAGAGGATGGGATGGACACCATGGGACAGGAACCAGGAAATGCAAACCTATTTAGTCGTAATTTTCTGGATGTTCCGGATGGTTTCTTTCCTGCATTTGCCCTTCCAACTAAGAGAAAGTATAGTTCTGATGTGAGCGAAAATCACACTGGTTTAACTTTTTGGTTCTTTCCATCTGCCAAGGGATGCAGAGGTGTCTTGGGGGGTTTGCATGTGTTTAATTGCTTTCTAAACCATGACTCTTACGACGAGTACTTTTGGGGGGCTACTGCTTTTCAGAACCACCTACATACACACACATTTATTTCAAATACAGGGGTGCCAAAATGTATAAAGAGTTGTTATCTATGTTTTACTTTTCGAAGTTGAATTGAATTACGGTAGCATTGTAGTGTAGTATGATGTTCACTCAAAAGGTGGCATTAATCACATGAGCGCTAGTGTCCCCATGTGACAGACTGGACAGTCAAAGAAAATGGCAGAAACACGGTTATTGTTCGAAGAGAAGAGACCATGTTTGAAATTTGAGAGCATTGTTTGAGTTTCCCCCACATTCTCCTGACTTAACATCCCTTGACTTCTTCCTATGGGGGACCACAAAGGACGTGGTGCACCGTAGAAAACCGGCTACACCGGCTGTCCTGTGGTAAGAAATTCAAACGGCACGTGCAGTGATGTGGTTGTTTGCAAACTGTGCCGATGGCCCTGGAGCCAGCGCTGATGATCGGGCAGCTTTGTGCCGCCCGAGGTGGTGACTGACGTATCTCTTTTGAGCGTTCTGTGCCGTTGCCTTACTGGTGGTTAAATATACTTATTAGTCGCTTCCCTAGAGGCCTCATTGCTGTACTCAGGGCAGGGGGTGAGGGAGGGGGTCCAGCAGGTGAATCTCCAGGCCCCACCTCTGCTTTGCTTTGAAAGTATCTTTTTTCTGTATGTATATATTGCTTTCCTCATCATAATTCATCTGCAGGAAGAGCCCAGTGGTGCAGTGCTGAGTCAGACGGTCAGGAGCTTCTGTCGGAGCAAGTGCTGACGGCTCGGGGAAATGACTTCACTTCCCGAAGCTCGGTCTCTTAATTTTTCTAAAAGGAAGGGGTGTGATGAGGTGATCTTCGCTTTTTTTCTTCAACTCTAACTGTGTGTGACTCACGGGGACTTGCTGAAAAGCGGCTAATGCCAGTAGCACAGGCTGTTATTAAAATAAAGATGTCATGACACCATGGAAAGGGAAGGTTAGGGGTAGCAGGAACCAAGAGGGGAGACATGGGAAGGGAAGCACAACAGGAGCGCCACGGGCCCATTTTACAGGCGAGGGAACGAGGACCACACGCGCCCCATGAGGCAGCATTAGGTTCTGTCTCAGTTCTTCACGTCGACCCGGAATTCACGCCGCTGAGAGGCTTGGTGCTGTAGGTTTGGAATGGACTCAATAAGGACTCAGTAAGGTGGGCTGTTTGGTGGTGCTTACGTCTGTTTTCTAAGACACACCGTGACAATTGCCTGTCTTGATTTGCTGTGGACTTTGCCGTGGATGAGACTGCTGACCTGCTGGAGTTTTGCTTTTGAATGATGAGGCAGGCCTGAGCGTCTCAGGGGTTGCTTAATTAAAATCAGGGCAAATGAATAATGGGATATAAATATGTTAGGATTTTTAAAACTCCACTGAGACCTCAGTTTTCATAGTTTCTTCATTTGGGTGAAGAATTTGAAAATTTCTGTCTTTTTCTGACTCCGTGTTTTTTTCACTCTCTGGGAAGAATAATTACTGATTGCCAGTGGCTGAAGTGGGAGCTTTTAATCTTTCAAAAGCCAATTAGTATCTAAAACAAGGTGGTGCACCACTATGGAGACAGTGTGTACATTAATAGTTAAAGAAAAATTATTCAAGATATGTCGGGCCACATACAGCCACATCCCTGGTTCTTCCAGAAAACCATTCCCATGGAGCTCCTTGGAACTCTACAGGAGAGGAAGGTACTGGCCATCTGAAAGGTTCCTCTGAGTTCGAGAACTCAGCCGAACCGTCTGCGTAGGAGAAGAGACAGCTCTTTGCGAATTCAGTGATTTTTAGCCCTTGCCTTTGAGATGAGCCCTCTGTGGGAAGCAAAACGAAATCACTTCATATTGGTTGCACAGAACTCATGTACTTGACTTTCATGCGGTGATTTTTCATTTTCATGAGTATAAATCATTGAGGTTCCTCTGAGGCCCAAAGGCGGAGGAGGCGGTCCTCAGGGAGGCAGCACGAGCCTGGGCTGACGACGAACAGGCCCCACCCCAGTACCTTGTCTGCAGGGTCTCAGGTGGGCAGTTCCCTCATAATTTCATTTTAGCAGAATGAGAGTTAAGGGACCTTGACATAAGCTCCTTTCAATCATTTCTGCAGAACAGCTTTCCATGTGCAGAGAGTTGCACGAGGAAAAGGGGGAAAACCAGACTTCTGAAATTCCTTGAAAGCGACACACATTGTACAGGCAGCGCCTCGTGGTGGGGGTAAAGCTGTCCCGTGAGTGGCTTCTCAATAAACCCGCATTGCCTGCCCTTTGCTCGACCAGTTTCTCTTGTAAGGTGACGTCAGGCGGGTGGGGTGGAGGGAGCAGCACGTTAGGTGTCAGAATACGTAGGTTCGAATACCTGTCTGAGCCCCTGAATCCCACTCTTGAAGATGAGGAGGAGGCGATCGGCTCTTTGGTGACTTCTCACGGTGGTAGTGAGACGCAAATGAAAATAATGTCAGGGACAGCCCTGCTGTGGTCATTTGGAAATGTTCACAGTTACGACTTGTTCTTTTCAAGGAGAAGCTCAAAGCTCTTCTCCGCTTCACCCTGCCCTGGAGACAGGAGTTAAGACTAAAGAGGTCAAGGTTACGGATGTTTCATTGCTCAATGGGACTGTGTGGAATGTCACCATCTTAAGGGCAGCACAGCTCTTTCTGGGGTCCCTTAGCTCCACGCGGTGGCAGTTGAGTACCAGGGAGCAGCCCGGCTCTGTTCCCATCTCTCTGCAGTTTCTTGGGTCCCACTCAAGCCCCGGGCACCAGTCTCACACAGAATCTGTCGGAGCGTTTCCCCCCAAACTGCTGAATTTGTATAAATATCTGTATTTTCTTAATGGGTCATCACATTCTCCAACAGCAAGGGGATTTGGGAGTTCTAGACTATGTGTGTAAAGACTACAGGATGAATCTGAACCATTTTCAAGTACAAAACTAGAATTTCCCTGCAGTACAGTGAATGTCAGGGAATGGCGACTCCTGCTGACGGGTATTGGAACAGAAAACCTTGCCCCTGCTGCTGCCCTGCGAAGGCCAGAGGGCGACACGCAGCTCAGAGACAGCCTTTGCAGAACCGTGCCGGGCTGTGGGCCCTTTACTGGCAGGTCATGCCTCCCGCAGCCGACCCTGTCTGTGCCCAGCCCACAGACCCTTGCCAACCCCAGTGCCATCAGGAGAGAGACCTGGCACTGCCTGAGGGTCCTCACTGTCTGCGGGGTGTGCACTGCACCCGCCTCTCTCTGCACAGCGGGTCGCAAGTGCCAGAGGGCGTCCGGGAATGACTGTCAACCACTTACAGAATGCAGGGGGTAGGCATGTGGGCACACAGTGCGCCATCTTCATCCTTTTCTGAAGGCTTAATGATTTCTATAACATGATGGGTGAGATGGTATTGTAGATGACAAAACATGGGGAAATAGTGAAAGTGAAGATGACAGAACAGTGTGGGCTGCAATAATAGTTTTATAAATATAAACGCGTATATGATCTATGCTGAGAACACACACACACATAGACAGATAGGTAGTGTATGCCACTTTCAATACCTTGGCCTCCATTAAAACCATAGTAATTATTAGCTATGGGTAGTGGGCACTTAGAGACTTTTACAGTGACCTTGTCTTACTTCTCTGTAACGCCCCTAACTTCTGCAGGGCAACAGCATACGCAGTCAGATTTAAAAACTTATTATTGACAAACTGTGCTGTGAAGACTGTCTGATGACAGGGGGAAATAAAGCAGTGCCCAGTTGTTTTATGTTGTGATTACAACTGAAAAGCTACGTATGTGATTTGGAAGGTTTAAGAGCTTTTATTGCTGGTGAGTGAGGGGGGACAGCGAGGAGCATGTTGGAAGTTAAATTGTAAGAGTAACAATGCTTATCTCTGAGATGTGCTTTTATGGGGAACTTTTTTTTTTTTTAATTCTTAAAGCATTTGGTATGACTAGACTTTCTACAAGAATGTCTATTATTTTTACAAACAAAACATTATATTTTAAAGGGAAAAGCGTAAGTTCCTATTCCAGGCCCAACACTTTCCGTCTCTATGCTTACCTCAGGGGACTGTCATGAGTTTCAAATGTATAAGCAAAGACTTTTTAAAAATACAGAAAGAAGAAATTCAACGTACGAGTATATTGAGGTAGGTTTCCAACAGCTTCTCAAACTCATGAGATGATTTTAAGCTTTAAGGCTTTGAGACTCTTTATTACTCGTAAATCTTCAGGCTGTACTGGCTCACCTGCCATGAGACTCGGTTTTTATTAAGCAGGTGGAGCATGACGGGCCTCGTATTTACTCTCCAAGTTGAAGAGCAGTGAGGATGCATTGCAGGGGAGAATTCTGTTAATCCAGCGCTCACCAGGGCTCTCACTGACGCCCAGAGCCCAGGGCAATGTCGCGCCGTGGAAACACGTAGACCATGTAGATGGCCCTGTGGCCCACCTCAGGTCCCTTAGACCGTGTGTGGTAACTGGACTGCCCTCAGTCACCTTGCTTTCTGTCCTCTCATGTCAGTTCTCCACTGAGTGGACGAGTCTAGTCCTTCCCTCCCCTAATTCTGGGCTGGCCTTCACACCTAGAACAATGACATGTGGTGAAAGTGATCTGCCAGGTTTGGGGCTCCCCTTCTGGAGGCCTGGCAGTTCCTGCTTCCTCCCCGTTGAAGTCCCAAGCTGCCCATAGGAAGTCCGGGCAAGTCTTCCAAAAAGAAAGGCCCCGTGCAGAGCACAGTGGTGCCCACATGTGACTTTGTCCCATATCCCGACCCTCTACCCCAGCGTCTGCCTCTGTCAGGGAACCCCGAGGTCTTCTAGCTCTGTAGGTGACCAGATTGGCAGGTGTAGTCATTGTTTTGAGAATGGCAGAGAGGAGTAGATGGTTTGGGGTGCCCCTTGGACACCAGTCCTGCACTGCTTCCCCCAGTCAGCTCTAGCATTCCCCAAGGGTCGGAGCACCTCGTCTGAATTCGCAACCTAGAGGTGGGGATTTGGGAAGCAGTTTGATTTGTCATCAGCCCCTCTCACCTCAACCCTTCAGGGGATTTTCCTTTATCTCTGTCATTCGAAAAATTGCCAGGCTGAATTCTAGCATGCGTCCCTTGTCACTGAACTTGCCTGAACTACAGGGAGCAGTTTCAATTCCATACAGATGTCCCCGGGTCATCAGAGTATGCTAACATAATTAGCCCCTGCCATACAAGTGTCACAGCTCGAGTTCTAGTTGGTGGGCAAACACACACACACACACACACACACACATTAATGGGAAAACTGCTTCTATTAATGGAAAAGAAAGTTCAAGCTTTAAGCTGTTAATATCAATAATGACTGTTGGTAATTACATACTCTAGATAATTATAATCACTATAATTATGCAATTAAATTTAAAATACTCCTAAGATAAAGGGGATTTTGGTTAATACCGTAGACTCTCAGTTAACTGGCACCCATGCCAGACAAATACAGTATTATTTCTTTGATTTTTTTTGCCGGTTGCTTGAGAGTGCTGGTTTCTTGAGTTCTGGTTAACGGAGCGTCTATTACAGTGGTAACATCAGTGTTTGCCATTTTGCCAGGTTTTTTTGTTTTATTTGTGTAAATTACAAGTGATGGTTGAAATGTATCTGGGGCACAGTTTTGCGACAAATTTAAATGTTATCAATGGTAAAACTCTATTTTAACCCTAAGAATTGAAAAACACATGAGCACAATTTTATGTCACATGTCTCTGAGTTGATGACAACCAGCTTCAACACTGTAGCAGTAAGAAAGGGTGGCTTTGTATAGCAAAAGTAGGTGGTTAGTAAATATGTGGGCGTGCTGTGTGAAAATCATAAAGATAGCGGATGAATAGGTGAATCCCTTTGAGTATTGCTTCTCTTACTCTGATCTCTCATTCTGGAACGTGAGGTACTCATATCTGTCCTCTGTATTTATAAACTTTCTTATTATTTGCATCTCTATTTCTGGAATATTCTGGGAATCTAGCCTATTGATATCTCCTTCGTTGCTTGTAATCCTTGCATTTCTGTTCTTGTTTCAGGAAGATCATAGTTTCTTGAATGCTTTTGACAGATGACAACGATGATACCCAAAGTATTTTGATAACTCATAATGTGCTACGCCAGTCACTGCTTTATGTACTAATTAATCCCTTTGCAGGCGCTATGGATTAGAGTTTTAGGAAGGTTACACAAACTGTACCAGTTACTAAATTATGCAACTGCAATGCAAGACCCTGTTTCCCTGATTTGAAAGCCCATGCTTTTCACCGCCATGTTAACATGGTCACTCAGTTTCTTGTACTTTTACTCTGGGTCCTGCCTAGATCCTTTTCGTGTGTATTTCTTCTCTGAATCACCCTTGTGTAGGGCCATTCTGCTTTTGCTTCAACGAATGGGATCCCTAATACATGTTTTTTCTCTTTTCTTTGCTGCAGATATTGTAAATGTCCTCATTTCCATCAGCCATTCACATTTCATCTGCCAAACACCCGTTACTTCCCATTGTACTTTTTTGCACTTTTCATTTTTAGAATAAAAGGGATTGCTCATCTTGCCTTTCCTGTGTCCCCGTGCTCATGCTCTCCTTCTCTGCGTGCTCCCTCCCCATGGCATTTGGACAATTCTCTTCCATTTCAAACAAAACAAAAGCAGAACCAAAAAGCCTCCTTCAACCCATGTTGTTTTCTCTAAGTACTTCTCTACCTCTTTTGTCACAACCAACCTGAAAAAGTTTTCTGAGTTTCCTGTCTCCATAATCTCACGCTATATCCATTCTTCAAGCTATAATAATGCAGGTTCGCAACCCCCTGCCCTGCCCCTGAGGCCACATGGCTTGTTTCTCACAACACCTTTCCCTTGGGAACTCGTTTGTCCTGCAGCATCCTCTGGCTTTATTTATGTGCAACCCAGTCCTGGGGAGTCTCTCTCCCTGGTCCCTTTCCTTGCAGAGAATATTCTTGTGGTTTCTTCCTGCTTCTCTGGGTGCTTTCTCTGAGTCTCCTTAGTAGGCTCTTTCTCTCTGCCCTGCTCTTACATGTTCACACTACCCTTTCGTTAGTGTCCTCTCCCCTTCCTTCCAGATGTGTTTTGAATACACCTGCCACCATCTGTCCACACTGCCAGCAGCAACGTTCAACCAAGTCTCTCTGCTTTGGGTCTTGCACTCATGGTCATTCTGAAATGTGACTCTAACCATGTCACTTCCTACCCAAATTACTTGGGTGGTGCACTTACATGAAATTCAAATGACTTCCATGGGTTAAACTTTCGAGCTGGGCTCAAATAGTGTTGGTTTACAGAGTTACGGGTTAGAAGTCCAGCAGCATGGCGGGGGTCCACGGAGAGAACCCCTTGGTTGTTCAGGAAAGAATACCATTGTCACAGGTTTCACCTGTCACCCGTGTTTCTACTGTTATGAGTTCAAGGAGGAGGCTGGGTTATCTTAACAAATAGACACTAAGTTAAACAAGGAGTGGATTTCTTTTTCACAGTATGGTTGGAAGTGAGTCTTCCTGTAGGACCGGCCTCTCTGCCCTGTCTGGGATTCAGGAACCCCACGGGGCTCATCATTCCATGTGTCCAGCTGACGTGAAGGTACCGAGAACATGGGGGTGGCACCAGAAAACCCTGCACATCATCTCCACTCTCCTTCTCTTCACGTGGTCAGGCCTGGCTGAAATGGGTTTGAAAATGCAGTTCCATGATTGGCACAAAAGAAACAATTAAAAAGAATTATTGGGAATTATTATCAGACAGGCGCGAAGTCGTGACTGCGGTGCATGGGCCGCGCACTCTTTTGGAGGTGTCGGCAAGAGGCTGTGGAAACATGGGGGTGCGTGGTGGGCGCGAGGGACCGGAGGTGTGAGCTTAGTCTTGGTCACGTTCATCCGCTCAGGAGAGAAGCTGTGTCCCTCGTTATTTCATATCCGACACCCCAGAATCTTTTGGCCGATCCTGCTGGCCCCATTTTATGTTAGGCAGTTGGAAAATGAAACATTTTTTGAAAAGAGAAACATTCTCTAAACGAGTCCGTTAGGCACGGTTGGTGGGGCGCGGAGGAGCTGGTACCGTCTGCTGCCTGCAGCGCGTCGCTGGGACGCCGACTCCGGCCAGGGCGAAGCCCTCAAACCAGGCAGTGAGTCGGGCCCTCCTGGGGACCGTCCCTTCTTGGCAGCGATGGCTTCCGAGTAGAGAGAAGTCTGTACAATGTTCCCTGAGTGCGCTGACCAACAAGGAACCCTGAAAGCGGGCCTCTTGCCATCTTGTACCCTAAGACAACGGACTATTAGGCGTGGCTGTGCCCAGGCCCCTCGGCGACGGGCCCTCCTAGCCCCGCGCAGGCCGTCCTGCAGGGCAGACCGAACCCACTCCCACCGCCAGGAGCGCAGGGGCCGCGGCTGTGCTCCCAGGAGGCCGTTCTGCCCCGGCGCTTCCCGGGCGAGCTCCCCGACGCTGGCCCGCTGGAAGCACGCGGTTTCAAGCAGCACGGTTCGTGGAGACGCTCAAAGCGACGTCTGTTCCTTTGGGGGCGCCGATGCCGCTTGGGAGCCGCGGAGGGAGCGCGCCGCTCTCGGTCCCGGGCCGAGGGCCTTCTCCGCCCGGAGCCTGGACGTGCGCGGCGGACAGCGCCCCCCAGCGGGCGGGAGGGCGCGCGAAACAACGGAAACCAGAGCCGAAGCCGAGCGCGTCTTCCCACGGATCTCACGGGGGTTGTTTGAACGATGGCGAAGAGCAAAGGCGGGAAATCAGCGCAGTGACACAGCGTCTGCGCGCCGCCGGGACGGGGCCTCCATGGCGCAGCCCCGCGGCCTCGGCCGTGCTGGCCCAAGGCTCTGCCCCGGGCCGCGCGCCGGACCTCCTGCTCTAGCCTTGTCCCTGCCTTTCCATCTCGTCACCTGCTGTTTCTAGGTCATTCTGAGAAAGCCAGGAGAACTGGTGGGAACATGGCCACCGTGACTGTTGTCTAGGACTGCCATAACGAGTCACCACGAATTGGGTGTCTGCAAACAAGAATGTGTTTTCTCACAGTTTGGGATGTCAGAAGCCCAAAGTCAAGGTGTCACGGGGTCATGCCCCCTCCGAAAGCGATCGGGGGAATCCTCGCTCCCTTCTCCCACTGTCAGGCGGTCCCAGGCGTCCCCTGGCTTGTGGGGGCAGCACTCTGGTACTTCCACCTCCACATGGTCTTCTCCACGTGTCCCCTCTTCTCTCCTGGGGACACGCCCCATTGGGTTGAGGGCCCACCGTAATCCAGGATCATGATATCTAGAGATACTTAACCTGGTTACATCTGTAAAGCCTTCTTTTTTACAAGTGAGGTCACTTCTACAGGTTCTGGTGGACGTATACTTTGAAGCACCCTCATTGAACCCACTACAGCCACCTCTGGGGAAGAGTCCTTTGAGACAGCATTGAAGACAGAACCTGAGGCCCATGTAAGGCAGTGCGGCTCCCGAGTCCACTCTGAGTGCTCCCCATGCTCGGAGTGGTCACGGGCCACAGCCATCCAGCCACACGGGTCCTGTGTCAGGCCCTTGAACACACCAAACCCCTTCCCACCTTGGAGTCTTTGCACGGTTTGCAAGGACAGCTGTCGGTGGAATGACTTGCTCCTTCACGGTCACGCTCATCTCTAACGGTCCCCTCCTCCTTGGCGGGCTTTCTCTGACCACCTGGTTTTCATCACAGCTTCTGCTTCTTTCTCTGAGAGCACCGACCACAATTTCCAAGGACTTGATTGACTGTCTTCTCTTTTCCCCACTAAACTGAGAGGGCACTGGGGCAAGAAGCAGGCCTGCCCTGTTAACCCTACAGACCCAACCCCAGGCACGGTGCCAGGCTCTCGAAACTGCTGGTGGATTAGTGAGGATGGACTGGCTTGAATGAATGAGCCCCTAAGGTTTATGACATCATTTCTCCTCCTCATTTGTACCTCTTGAATCTTTTCCTGGACTTAACTTGCTTTCTCAAGTGATTATCCAAAATCGTATTCTCATCCTTCTGGAATCCTTGTTGTGATAATAACTGATGGCCACCCTTCTGCTCCAGATCCTCTAAAATGTGGAGTCTAAGTAGTTAACCCCTGTCTGTGTCTGAATTCTATTGGAATCGAGAATGAAGCAACTGAGAGCTGGTTTCGTGGCGCCATGCCCCTTGGCTGTCGTGTTTCGTGGTCAGACAGTTTCCTCCAAGGCAGAGCAGTAAGTGCAAGGGCCAGAGGAAGCCATTGCTCCAGGGCCATGCTAAGTCATAACAGTCACCGTGTACAGACTGGCTTCTCAATTTTCTCTGCTTAAACGACAGCATCCTACGTAGCCTGAAGCTGCAATCCACGTCTCACGCTTTTGTGAAGATTTCTTTATTGAAGTTTTCTTCTTCATTGTCTTCATAGCAATGGTATATTCTCATTGGTGAAATGCAATCATTATGGAAATGTATTTGGATGAAAGTTAAAAAGAAAAAGTCATACTCTGCCCCTGAGAAATATAGTGAACATTAGGTAGGTAGGACTCCAGGCAGTTCGCGATGCCTGCACTCGTAAGGAAGGGTGTGTGCTTAGCTCAATAGTCCGTGAAATCATTTTTATAACAATGAGATGGTACTTTACATAATGGAAGCTTTTTGGGAAGAGGGATGAAGTTTATTTTTACATGAATTAAACTGAAGGAAAGAAGTTCATCTGAAAATGAAGTTTTTTGCTGAATTTCAGTTATATTTTTTAGCAAAAGAAATATTAGATTCCAGAAGACTCTTCTAAAATTAAGGAAAAATTGTTTTAAATGACATCAGGAATTGCCACAATTACTTATGGTTCAATCTATGTTTGAAGAAATCCATGCTCCCTGCCGGAATGTCTCCATTCAGGACATTTTTTATTTGGGTATAGCGGGGCTGTGTTCCTTAAGTCTTATAAAATCAGTTGCTTTATTTATTTCATGCAAAATCAACATTAATCATGTCTTTAACCTGCTCTAAATTATATGTCTCTCAAATTCACCCCTTTCCCAGACACTTCCCTCTTTGAATTCTCTGTCCTCATCTTCTAATATACATGAATTGCTCCCTATGCATCTGTAAAACTTAATTTGGAAGCTTTCTTCTATTCCTCTCTCATTTTGGACCCTCTGTTATTCAAAATACCTGAATAGAATCATAGACCATGTAATCTTTTTGCCTGTTGTGTGTCCCTCTGGGTGATTATTTTATGGTTTGTCTATGTTGTTGTATGTATCAGTGGTTCATGGCGTTATATTGCTAATGAGCATTCCACTATATGTAGTACTCCAATGTATTTTGTTAACTGTTCACAGTTAATGGACGTTTGGGTCGTTTTCAGTTTGGGCTACTACAAATAAAAAACTGTTGTGTACATTCCTACAAGTTCTTGTATGGATATATGAGGGCCTTATATACTTTCATTTCTCTTAGGGAAACAGCAAGGGGTAAAATAAGAGTTCTAGTCCCTTCACGTTCTTGTGCACGCTTGACGTAGTTGTTCTAGTAAGTACGTAGTGGTATAGTGTTATGGTTTTAATTTGCATTTCCTTGATAACTAATGATGCTGAGCATATTTTCTTTCCTTAATGCTTACTTTCCTCCCTCCCCTCCTCTCTGTTATTAAGCTGGCCACGTCCCTCAGTTGGGTTCAGAACACTTTTCAAGTTGGTGCCCCGCATGGAAGTCTCCCTTTCCGTGCAAGCATTACTCCCCCTTATTCCCTCAGGCTCAGTGGTAGTAAGCACACCCCACTATCACGCATCCCAGGGCTCTGCAGCATCCCTCACCATTTCCTGACGTATTTCCCACACCTTTGGAGTTAGTGCCTTTTAAAAACTCTGCTGGAATTATTCTATTTTAGACATGCCACCTGTTTCATGCAATTAACTGATACATTTCGGGTGATGTCTGATAGTCCCACTGTAGCCAACGTTTTGCAATTCTATGAAAAGAATCTTTTACTAGGCTTGCTTCCTTATCATTGCAGAAACCATTCAACAAGAGTTGCAATACCACTAATGATATATATAAAATAATCTCTTTTTTTTAACATAGCAATGCCTACCCAGCCTGTGAATATGTTAATAGCCATTCATTTTTTCCACTCAGACTTTTTAAAAGGACTTACAATTGGCTTCTTCTGTGTTGCTCTAACTGAATTTTGGTTTCTTGACAAAGAGAACATTCACATAACAGGCAAAGGTAAAATTGGTTGTATTAGCAGCACCTGTCATTGTCAAAGATCATGCCCTGTCAGGGTGGGTGGCTGAAAGGAGTGGTTGTTAACACCCGTCCTTTCTCTGATAGCCACACACAAAACGCAGCCTTCGTTGCTTTGAAATCGCAAGTGCTATTTGTATTTCAGTTCATGGTTCTGCCTCTTAATGTGTATTCTTCTTAAAATCTTTGTTAAGAAAGATTGGTCATTTATACACATGTCCTAAAATCAAGTGTAAATTCTTGGAACCTTTAATTTTAGCGTTCTTCTTGTGTTGGAATTTTATATTTTATTGATAATTACTTGAAATAAGTTAATTCTATGTTAGAATAGAAATCTTTCCTTGATGGATATATAGTTGGATGGTCATAAAATTTGATCAAACAATAAGTAATAGTGGGAAAGAATGTAATCAGTATCAAGGCAGTGTTCCCTGTCACTGGGACATTGGCAGTCTGCCCCATGTTAAGTCACTGCTTGTGCGCACTGAGATCAAATTCCTGAGACAGCAGGTGCTTTCATTGAATGGTTTATATTACGTAGGAACTTCTATTTGTCTCAAAAATAGATTAATAAAATAATTATTATAATTACAAAATTTAAAAGATGTTTTCCAGGCTGTGCAAGATCAAATAGAAAATATTAAGCAAGATTATTTTAAAAATTTTACCATTGTAAGGCTACATTTAGCATATATTTACGTCAGCTTTTATCCTGTAAGTAGAGAATGAATCCTATTGATTATGCTGTGAGCCACAAATAAAATCTTGATACCTTCTTCAAAGTTAGAAATAACTCATATAAAGGTCTCATTTGACCACAGTGCAATTAAACCAATATTTTAACCATGTGGAAAATTTGAAGTTGTTTTCCTAAGTGAATGGTGATACAATATAACAAAATGTCATAAAGTAATTCATGCATTTTAATAATGCTAAAACTATAACTGAAGATAATGTAAGTTAACTGTCTTAACTAAAGAAACTCAAAACTAACAACCAATTAAATTTAAGGAAAGAGGAAGGAAATGATACATAGTATGGTAGATATTATTGAATTAAAAGATAAAGAGTAGAATTGGTAAATATATACTGATGTAAAATATGCTTTAAGAAAACAGTGATTATTAAGTTGAAAGAATTTAAAGCAGTAATACCTTCATCTTAGAGATTAAAAAAAGGAAATAGAGATCACGCACAGGGCTTTAAAAAGTTAATAGGAAGCCATTGCAAATAAATCCATAAAGAAAATTTGAAAGTCTGGATTAAAGGAACAGTATTATCTTTTTGAAAACATAAATTACTGAAATTTATTTTAAAAATAGAAAATCAATAGGAGCCAAAAATTATGAAAGGGACTTCAAATGTTGTGAAGTCCCCATAAAAGGCTCAGGTACCCATCCACAATCCATGCAGTCACTCGTGCACACACACACACACTCACATTCACACACAGTCACGCACACACACGCACACACACTCACATACACAAACACACACATTTTCACACAGATTCACACACACACACACAAACACACACACACACATTCTCACACACATTCATGCACGCACTCACACACACACATACACACATTCTCTCTCACACATACCCACTCAGACACACACTCTCTCACACACACACACATACATACACACACACACACATACACACATTCTCTCACACACACTCAGACACACACTCTCTCTCACACACACACACACATACATACACACACTCACAGACACTCGCACATGCACACACACACTCACAACGCTAGCAGTTATACATGAAGATACTCTGACAGTGTGATGAAACGTTAGCTTTCATTTTTGTTCTGAGTTGGGAAACTAAAGGCGAAGTGGACACATCTACAATGACCTGCAGATCTTAACGCTTCTCTCCGAGTTTTAGGAGCAATGTGGACAACAGAAGGGAAGGCACTCAGCACTGATAGCCAGACTAGTGTTCCCCCCGTGGTGTCAGAAACATGTCATTCCCACATCAGAAGGGGTACACACCCCCAGATATCTCTGAGGCTGGTGTACTGTCCGTTATCAGGAGTACCACATGGTCTGAACATGTCAGCCTGGAGGTGGCCTGCGTACTTTGAGATTTAGGTAAATATATCTATCCACTGTGCTGCCCGTGTCCTTTGTTTTGCTATGGGGCAATCAAAGGGGCATCCCTGAATAATGCTATCTTTACCTCAGATCCTCTTTACAGAAAGGGGGTACCCCCAGAAGTGTGGCTAGGCAAACTGGAAGATACACTTTGAAGGACACAGTGCTTATGGATTTAGCATAAAGGAACGAACAGAATATGGCAGATTCCTGTATAAGGAAGAAATGTCTATTTTAAGCCACCCCACATGTAACTGCCAAGAAAGAGTCAAAGTGTGTCCACTGAGCTAGAAATAAACGTGCAGAGATACAGTTTGAAGACGTGCTACAGTCAGCCTGTAAAACACCCTCATTATGAGCTTCGGGAACAGGCAGAGGTGCTTCTGCTCGGCGGGGAATGCAGGCAGCCCAAAGGCAACTTCGTGATTGGAATCGCGGCTGGCGTGTGCGCGCCGCTAAAGCCGCCCCTGGAGAGTTCCCGGTGATTCGCTCCCATCTCGGGCAGACGGGGACGTCAGGCCTGGGACAATGGGCAGCGCTAGCGGAAAGCCGAACTCTCAGGCACAGAACATTCTGGCCAGATTCCTACCATCTATTTTAGTGTTAGGGAGTGAAGTTTTGGAAGGGGGCAGACATGGAAGGAATTCTTAAGTGACTCTACATTTGGTAAGAAAATTAAGGCTTTTGCAAATGTCTCAAAAGACTTCTTTTGTTTCTGTTATTATTATAACAATAATAGCTACACATTGTAAGAAGCCAAATAGTTATCAAACGGAAAGTTCAGAGGGCTCTGCTTATAAACATATAGTGTCCAGTGGAGCGATTCCATTTCTCCAAGCTTCGCTTCTCTCATCTGTAAGGATGCTAATAGGACCTTCTCCTAAGGTTGATTTGCAGATTAAAAAAGACAATCCATGCAATACACTCAATAAATGATGATTATGTTATATCGATATTATATATTATTACATATATGAATATTTATATATTTTATTTTTTAACTTTTTTTTCACTCACCAATAGTCAAATTTATTTCTAAAACAGGAATCACCATGTGTTCACTGGAGAAATGGGGAGAGGCAGATGCTAATGGAAATCTTCTATTTAGCTTCAGTCTTTATTTCTTAACACTCTTCTGCTATCACAAGGTCTTCTCGTTCTTGCCACTTACAGAAAAGCCATTCGTTCAAAAATCATTATAAGCCAGGTTATTCCCCAGAAGGATGAAGCTTAATTGAATTTTCAGCCCAGGGGTGCTTCGGAAAGGATGTATGAACTCGGGTGGAAAGTGTGGACTTGAGCCCGACCAGTCTAGGTGTCCCCAAAGCAGTGAGTTTTCACTTCTTTGTTC
Organism: Lyroderma lyra; assembly: GCA_004026885.1. NCBI lineage: Eukaryota > Metazoa > Chordata > Mammalia > Chiroptera > Megadermatidae > Lyroderma > Lyroderma lyra. The sequence continues at coordinate 71,103 of PVJL010005463.1, forward strand.
TTTATTTTAACCCTTGTATTAGTACTTTGCTTTGGTAACATTGAATTTTAGGTTGATTTGGCTGAACAATAAATCTTAAATTTTCTCCTTGGAGGAAATTTTTAACTGGGATATTGCCAAGTCATTCATTTTATTTTAAGAATAGGAGTGGAAGCCAATGTGCATGTACTAATTCGGCCATTGCTTATTTAGTAGAGAATTAGGAGGTACTAATTACATAAATAGAAAAATAAGTAATAATATAATACTTAAATATGGTTGCTACAAACTTCCAAGTAACCAAAAAGAAACACACATAAACAGAAAGGCACCACTTACTGAAAGATAAAATAACGAAAGAAACAATAAAAGCAAAAAATGTGTAATTGGACACACATTAAAATAAGAAGATGCTCATATTGAATCACAAAGCATCACATGCAGGTGTAACCTACATAAGAGGCATGCCTAATGAGATATTCATAACTGTAAAAGGATAAAAAATAAAAAAGAACAGGGAAAGGCATAGGAGGCAAATGCAGAGAAGAAAAACACTCAAATCTTAGTATCTCATAGGTTTAAATTCAAACCAAGAGCATTCTATGAGAAAAGAGTACTTTGTAATGATGCAAGTTAAAATCCACACAAATTTAACATTTCTGAGGAGCTATATACCAAACAACAAAGGATTGACCTTCATAAAACAAAATCTGTAAGAAATACAAGCAGTAATGGGGAGAAACACATCATTAGATGATGACTTTAATTCACCTTTCTTGGTCCAGGACAGTTTAAATTGGTTAAAAAATACATAAGGCTATAAAAGCCTACATTATTGAAATGATATACGTAAACACTAAACCAGAAAACAGAGTCTGTGAAACAGTCATAAAATATCTTCTGGAAATTAAAATAATACACCTGGAGATGAAAAATATTTTTTCTTAAAGTTATTTGTGTTGAAAAAAAGCTAGAAAAAAACATTTAGAGATATGTTAATAAAAATACTCCACATTGGAAGTTATTAATATAGCTAACACAATGTTCAGAAAAAAATTTGGGGTGCTAAATACTTACATCACATTTGATCTTAGCCAAAAGGCTGAGAAGTGATAAAATGCTTCTATCAATAACTAAAAAAGAATAAAAATATGTGAATTTATCCACAGTAAGAGAAAATAGAAAAATGTAAGGAAAGCTAAATACTGGATCTAAGGAACAGAAAATAGTAGAACAAACAAAAAAATCTAGAGTTATTATAAAAAAAAATTTAAAAGTAATAAATTTAAACAGTAAAAATACAAAATGTAAGACAAGATAGAAAAATAACTAAAAACATAGAGGAAATTAAAGTAATATAAAACAACTTCAACTTCATGCAATAAATTTGAGAACCTAGCTAAAAAGAATATATTTTGAGGAAAATTAACAAACATATAAATTAATAAAATTGACTCCAGAAAATAGAGAAATAATCCTAAACAGATTAATTGCCACAGGAGAAAGTTAAAGAACTGTTACTGAGCTACACGTACACAAACAGCCCCAGCTTCAAATAGTTTCACGAGGAAATTCTACCAAACCATTAAGGAGCTGATCATTTAAAGCCATGTAAAATACTCTAGTCTGGAGCATTGAAAAAAGAAAGTTTCTAAATTTTTAACACTGTCTCAAAAACCCTATGAAGGTAAAAATTACAAGTCAGTTGTCCACGTCAATATAAAAATCAATATGTAAATTATTAGCAGAGAAAATGCAGTAGCACTTTATAAGAATCAATAGAACAAGACCAAATAGATATAATTCCAGCAATGGACGAATTGATGACTATCAAATACCTTTTAATAATCAAAAGGGAAAGAAAATCATAACATCACCGCCATTAATCCTGAAAATGTGTTTCATAAAATTTAATGTCTTTTCTTGAATAATGAGGATGGTAATACCAATTACCCATTGGTCCCTTAGCATGACGCCTGAGCCGTAGCGTGCCGAAATGGATCCCTTAACTAACCCCTCCTCCACATGTCCCAGGCAAACACGCCACCCCTCTATTTTCAGGGGCTCTACTCATTTTCCTGGTCTTCTGCATATTTCTTGCCCCTGGAGTCAATTATTCTACATAAGAGAAATTTTGTGAACTGTAACTAAGACAATTTTGCTCACCAGTTTCGAATTCTTTAATGGCCTTCCTTTACGCACAGCATAACACCCATGGCCCGTAGCGTGGCCGGCAAGGCCTGCCTGAGTCACCTCCTGCCTGCGTCCCTGACCCCATCCTGACCCGCGTTTCCGTAGCTCCCTGGGGCCTTGGCCATCGTGGCTGCCTTCATCCTCCTGGAAGAGTGTGGTCTCATTTCTGCTTCGGGGTTTTATAGTCACGGGGAGTTTTCCCTGAAAAGCATCTCCTTGAAATATCTTTTGTCATTCAAGTTTCTCATCAAATGCTGCTTTCTCATCAAATTTCTCTGACTGCCCTCTCAGAAGTCTTTTTTTTTTTTTTGGCCTGGAGTCCCCCTTTTCATTTCATTACACTGTTTCATTTTATTCATAGATCTTCAATCTGTCTGAAATTATCCAAATTACTGGTGATTGTCTTTCTCCTTGCCCTAGAATAAAAGCTTAATGTCAGCAGTGTCATTGCTTTGGCTGCACTGAACTCAGAACAAACACATCCTTCAAAAGTTGGGGTCAGAGTGCGGGGTCTCACAGGTTTGGGGGCAGGGTTGAGGCAGCACAGGACTCCTTTAGGAAGTGGCTGCCCACGTGGAAATGTGAATAGCAAAACTCTCAAGCAATAGTCCTGATCTTGAAAAGCACAGTATTTAAAGTGCCGTTTAAAAACGTGTGTGTGTGTGTGTGTATGAAATGTAAATTCTAGAGCATGACAATTAGTAAATATTTTTTAAGTTCTTTAGAAAATATCCAAAACCTCAACACAAAAATACTCCATAGCAACAAAAAGTTTAATGAAGGGAAAAATAATCCATTTTTGTAGGTAACAAGTGTTTTTGCTTGCACATCATTTTTTTTCTACTCATACTTTTCTACTCACCCTTTTGTTATGTGTGCACAAAATCCATGACATGTTTTCTTTCCTTCCTCCTTTATTTTTTTTAAAAACTCTTTTCTTATTTATTTATGTTATTCCTTTACACAAACAGATGACTAGATTAACATCTCAGCAGAACAGAACAGCTCTGGCTGTCATTCTAAACTGTTAACTATTCCATCAGATCTGATACATGATGACATTTTTCTGGGGGAAGGCATTTCCATAAATGTACTGGATTTTCAGTGAGTCAGCGACAGGACAAGGATGTGTGTATCTACAGATGTGTGTGGTGTGTATAAAAAACCATTGGCTCTTCCCTTTTTAAAAAATTTTCCTCGTACTACCATAAAATTTCCCTGGGTTGTACTATATAATGACAAAAATCACAATCACTACTCATTGTTGAACTACTCTAGTAAGATATGCACACTTTTATCATTCAAACAATCCCATGAAGGAAAGAAGAAACAAGTGAGAGGCTGTGCTCAAGGTTGGATGGCTGACAACACGCCGAGAAAGCTGCAGAGCTCGTGCTGATCCCACGGCCACAGTGACCGAGCTCTGAGTCAGAGGCCTGGGCCAAGTAGCTGCCAGCGATGTAAATGGAGAGGCTCTTGGAACTATCTCCTGCCCTTCAAAATACTTCTCCTACTCACTTGTTGAAGCTTGAAAAATGTTTCAATAGACTAGTTTTTAGAGAAGTTTTAGGTTCACAGCAAAACTGAGCGGAAAATCCAGAGCTTTCCCATACACCCCTCATCCCTAACACCCAGCCTCTCCCGCAATCAATGGGTCCCTCCACTGTGGTACATTCGTTACCGTTGATGACCCTACATTGACATGTCACAATCACCCCAAGTCCGTAGTTGACACTCAAGTTCACATTGGTGTTGTACATTTTATGGATTTGGACAAATGTGTGACACCATGTAACCACCATTATAATATTATACACCCTAAATAGCCTCTGTGCTCTGCCTGTTCATTTCCCCTTCCCCTCAACCCATGGCAACCCCCCATCTTTGTACCGTCTCCATAGTTCTGCCTTTTCTAGACTGTCACAGAGTCAGAATAATAAAGTACGTAAACTTGTCAAATTGTCTCCTGTCACACAGTAACATGCATTTGAGTTTCCTCCATGTCTACTCATAGCTCGATAGCTCATTTGTTTTTAACATTAAGCATTTCGTTGTCTGGAGGTGCCGTGGTTTGTTTGCCCATTCACCTGCTGAAGGACGTCTTGTCTCCTCCGAGTGTGGTATGATGAATGGAGCTGCACACATAAATACCTGTGTGCAGGTTTTTGTGTGGACACACATTTTCCAGTCAAGAAATATCTCCTGCTCTTCAAAATACCTTCCCTGTTCACTTTGGCTATGCTTTTATGCCATGTATTCATTTTTTCTGGATTGATTGTTTTTTTTTTTTTAAGTGGCTCCATTATTTCCTGGGTAATAGTTTCAGAAAGCGCAAGAGTCTTTGCATATCTGAAAATAATTTAATGGTTTCATTCATAAATTATAGTTTGGCTGAATAATGAATTCTTTCCCCTCAAAAGGTCTGCACATTTTTCCTTCAAAATCCCATAGAAAAGTTCCATTTTCATTTAATATTTAGTGCAGTAAAGAAGAAATTTGGTTTTATCCTGACATCCTTCTCCTTTTATAAGTGCCTTTTTTATTTTCTGTTGAAAAGCAAGACTTTTTTTTTTCTTTTTCTTTTTAATGTCATCTAGTATTTGACAATCCATTTCCTGGTAAAGATTCAAATTTTTCTTCAACTTGGGCAGCTTCTAGTCAATTATTTCTTGGATGTTGCTTGTCCTTGTGCCAGTTTCATCGTCTTGTACTACACGTATCGTGTGTTGGATCTCCTGGATCGTTTTTTAATAGTCTCTTATCGTTTTGTCCATCATTATATTATCTTTATGTTTTTCCTCTGAGTTCTAGGACAATGTGTTGCGCTCAGTTTTTATCAGCTTCTCAGTTTCTTTCATTACCCAGCCTGCTAGTGGCAGCCTCAGTAGCATTTTTTAAAAATGTAGCAGTTGGGTTTATTATCCAAAACACTGTTTTTCTGATAATGTTTTCCCTAACACCTTCTTCCTGCAACGTCATTTGGAATCTCCTTGAAAATATTAAGTGCAACGTTCACCTTTATCCCAATTTCTTACCTCTATTCACTTTCTTTTAAAGTAGTAAATCTTTTCATCTGATGGTTTTTATTAATCTATTCATACACACCAGCATGGAGGAAATGTCACAGCTGTGCTAAAGCGTCGTTTTGGCGTTCTGTGCACCTTAAAAGTGGCTGAGGCAGACTTCTTGCCCCACACCGCCTCTCCTCTGTCCTCCGGCAGGCATCCAGGTCAAGTATGATGTCAGAGCGAGGTCCATGGCCTTCCACCGTGGTCCACTGCCAACCGGGTCAAATTCCTTCTCTCTTACAGTCACTCTTGACTCCCAGCCAGATGCCTTGTAGCTTAGAATCTGTTGCATTTGCCTCCACTTATGTCCGGTGTGTTTCCAGGTTGTGTGTGGTTATATGAAGGACTTGCCATGCCCCTGACCTTTTGCCTCCTCTCTATAATTTCCAAAATGTGAGCTGTAACATTCCTGGACTCCAAGGATCTCCACTATGATTTCTTGGTCACTTTGATGGACATGAGTTGGAAGAGCACAGTAAGGGTGATGAAATTATTACCCTAAGTGGGAACCCCAGGGCCCCTTGTACTGGAATGGCCCCTTAGGAAATTAGACGTCTCACCAAGTGTTAAGCTGTCTGTACCCAAGGAGCATCACGCATGGGCCGTGTCTCTGGGGTTCCACCTAGAGCTCATCTGCATCGCACTGAGGAAACCTCTGAGAGGATGGGACCCCATCTCAGCTGGCCACTCTCTGGGCATCATCCCAGTTTTATTTCTGTGCCCGTCCCATGTCCATCAGCTTCCTGCTCTCAGTGTAATGGCATCTAACATAAGAATTATATTTCTTCGCTGATTTCCAAAGTGCTTGGAAAAGATGCCAATCATCCCGCTTGGACCCTTGTTTTGTGATGAGTCCAGATCATCACGGTGTCTCTGCTCGCTGACAGCCGCCCCCGTAACTGCTGTCACTCTCTTTGGACCGTCTTAGGTGTGATGTAAGTCCCACCTGGCATTTCTCTTTCCTGTTGAATCATCCTGTGAAAAGTATTTGAAAACCTCACTCTTAAACTGGAGCACTAGCTCAGATCTTTTAAGCAAAATCATTCCGCTTTTCTATTTTCTCCCCTTCCTTAGGGAAGTTGTGAGTCAGACCTGAACTTAGAAAAAGAGGTTGGCTGGGGCAGGTTCGTTTCATCTTCTAGAAAGATGGAGCTGCAGAGAAAGGGGAAGAGAAGAGACAACACAGGAAGCCTAAAACTAATGAACCCCTTGCTTGTTGAGAGCTGGGTTTTTGTAGTTTGGCGTCGTTATTGGTGAGACTTCCCCACAATCAAATGCAAGTAAGAGAACCTTCCGAAGGCAGATGAAAACGCTGTTGCGGACACCTCGCGTGTGGCCCGTCTGCGTTGCGGTGCCCCGGTGACAATGGCCGGATTCGCTGGGCTGCGCCCCGAGCGCGGTGGAAGGGAGGAGGGGGACGTTCGTCGAGCCCTTCACGTCGGGTGTGAAACGTGCCCTCGTCCTTACTGCTCTGAGTCTGTGTGGTGGGGCTCTCTTTACACAGTCTACACATGAGGCCCAGAGGGGCTAAGCCACTTGTCAAAGGTCACAGCCGGGAAGTGCCAGAGCCGGGATCTGAACCTGAATTTCTCAGTTTGCGAGCTCATGTTACTGTCTCTCAATCCTGCTTCACCTCGTTATGGCAACGGGATGACCTGCCAGCCCCGTCATCTTACTACCTGCCGCTGTGGACGCACCTGCACGTACCCACTGACCTGTCGTTGGTGGCTGCTGCGGTGCTTGCGAGGTCACAGTGGGTAGCTGGGACAGAGACTGTCCGGCCACGACGTCTGCAGGCGTGCAGCTCCTGCGTTACGGCGCCGAGCCTGGGCTCGCCGCCTCGCAAGCGTCAGTTCGCAGCCAGAACGCTTGGGGATCTTCTTGCCACTCGGGTCCCGGTTCAGGACGCCTGAGGTGGGTCCCGAGATCCTGATGTGGACGTCACTGCTCATGGCGACTTGGATTGGAAAGGAGGCAGTCAGTAACAGAACTACCTGAACATAGGTGTCTGCTTTTCTCAGACCTGAGATGGAGCAGAAAAACACCGCCTGTGCTCCCCTCCCAGGTGCCCTGGACGTCAGCTAGGTGGCCTCTGCTTCATTCGGAGAAGGCTTACGGTTAGCAGGAAGGGGGGCCTGGGTCGGTCTACAGCCCCCGCCCCCCTTGTCAGCTGTGTGACCTTGAGAAAACCAGTACAAGGCCAGCTTTCCCCTTTGCTTAGAGGTTGATACTAATCTCCCAGGTGCATGCTTTGGGTTCTCAGCCCTGGGTACACATTGAGATTCTTTGCAGACCTTTGAAAATAGGACAGTGGCCACCTTCAGAAAAATATGGCTCAGTTCGTCTAGATTAGTGATTCTCAACCTTGGCTTGACATGGAGCATTTTAAAAAACCCTGACACGATCCGAGCACAACTCAAACTAAATATGTCAGAATCCTTGAATGCAGACTTCATAGTATTTACAAAAAAAAATCCTTCCACGTGATTCTGATGTACAGCCAAGGTCGGGAAGCAGTAACCTAGGGTGCAGGCTGGACATTCATGCTGTTGTGGTCAATGTTTAGTTCCCAAGATGATTCTAATGAGCCACAAGGCATGAGAGCCACCGGTCACACACTCACATAGACCATAAGGATCAGGAAGAGTCGTGTCATGGTCAAAGTAATAGGACATGCTGGGGTCCTGGCGTGATGCCTTCGGAGGGATGCACAGTCATTTCTGTTCTAGTCCTGCCAAAAAACTCAGGTGCATGGGATAAACCTGAGTTTAATCATGAGGAAACATAGTAAACTCCCACTGAGAAACATTAAAAAAATATGCAACATCCTGGAACTGCCTGAAAATGTCCAAGAGGGGATGAAGGAAGAGATGCAGCGTAAAGGGCCCCCAAAAGCAACCCCGGATTCCTGCCCAGGAAACATGTCCCCGAGGACGCGGTTAGGAACATTGGCGACATGTGAATAGGGACTGGGGATTAGGTGACAGTCGTGTTGACATTAAACTCGATATGAATAACTGCACTGCAGTTACATAAGGGAACGTTCTGTTATTAGAAAGTACTTGCTGCACAGGTGAGAGGCCAAGGGAGGTGCTGCCTGCTGCTTACCCCCAGGTGTTTAGGGGAGAGGGAGGTCACGTAGGAGATAGAGAACCGAGTAGAAGACGTGGCAACGTTATAACACGTGGTGAACGTGGATGAAGGAGGTGTAAGAATTCTTTGCAGAAAACTAACTGGGTTCAGTGTGTTTGAGAACACATTGTATGATTTTTGTCATGTTTTATGTTGGAAATTACATATTTTGAAAATACAAGTTAAGAAATACAAAGTAAATAGTTTAGAAAGGAACTTGTGTTGGGACTAGGTTTCAGTGAATGGTTATTAGTGCAGGTGCCAAGCCCAGGTGGAGAAGGGGTGACCCGTGACTATGCACAAGCCCGGGCGGAGAAGGGGTGACCCGTGACTATGCACAAGCCCGGGCGGAGAAGGGGTGACCCGTGACTATGCACAAGCCCAGGTGGAGAAGGGGTGACCCGTGACTATGCACAAGCCCAGGTGGAGAAGGGGTGACCTGTGACTATGCACAAGCCCGGGTGGAGAAGGGGCGACCCGTGACTGCACAGATGCTGCTGCAGCCTTTTCAGGGTTAGCCATCTGGTTGACCACTGACGGGCCTACTACGTACAGGACTCCGGACATCCTTGCCTGCAACACCCAGGCCCGGGGGTACAGCTGCATGGGATAAAGTGACAAAACATAGAGGAAGACTCAGGGATGCCCTGTCACCCAGCACAGACAGGGGGAACAGAAGTGGGAGGCAGAGCGCCACTGGCTGCGGGAGGAAGGCATGCCCTTGCTCACTCTGGTTCTGCTACTCTTGGAAGAACAGAACTCACAGAACCTCCTCCTCCTCCTCCCTGGGTGCAGGCACGAGGGGTGGCTGGTTGGGCACCCTGTGCAGAGCAGTGTGCGGTCACAGTCGAGATCCTTGGCACGAACGCCGTGGGAATAACACGCAGGTGCACGGGAGGGCCCAGGGCTCTGCGCGATTTCTCCCACACCTGCCGCCCCACGAAAGGCTCCTAGAAACAGGGTCGTTCACACAGCACTTTGCACCCGAGCGCCTGCCCACAGTCCTTTTAGCATCCTGCCTTCGGGGGCCTTTGGTTTTCATGCCACCGCATGTCCCAGTCCGAGCACTTCTTGCCTCCTCTCCCCTGCTTTGTCTTGGTGACTTGGCCACAACGTGGACAGTCGTAGCACCAGGCTTGTCCACACCACTGCCGCCGGCCGGCCAGGGGGCCCGCCACTGCCTCCAGGCCACCCACACCCGTGCATGAGTTCTGGCGACCCAAGCTCCCCAGCACTGAGGGTTCTGGCCTGCAAACTCCACTCTGCTGTGAAACTTACCCCACCTCTTTCAGGGTGCTCACTTGGGCCCCACACTTACTCCCAGGGAACTGGCAGTTGTTAGATTCTCCCTGGCCAGTCTCAGGACAGGAAAAGGGAAGTACGGCAGGATGAAATACTTGGTTAAGGTCACACAGCTAGCAGATGAAGGCGTGGGCATCGACCCGCCCGGGCTGCCTGCAGGTCCGGAAACGTTGCACTGCTTTATCCTTCTCCAAGCAGAAATCCCACCTTCCGCTTCTGTTTAGAGGGATGGCACCCAAGAAATGTGTCCGATGGCGCCCAACTCAGGAGTCAGGGCGCCAGGGCTGGGCTTGTGTGCGGTTCAGTGGCTGAGCCCAGATGACGAGGTGCTGGGGGGCAGGGGAGGTGGGGCGGGCCGCCTCTCCTCGCTGCAGCTGGCTGTCCCTTTGCCGTGTACCGAAATAGGAACGACTCCCCTGGGCGTGTGCTGGCCACGCCGTGGGTGCGTCAGGCCAATGTTCGTAAGGGAAAGTCCCGGAAAGGGGGTGTGAGCCTCTTCCCGCAGGGCCTGCTCTTCCCGGAGCCGGTGCTCCCCGCCTGTCTGGACCTTGGGTTTTGTTGAAAGGAACTCACCTGCAGAGAAATACTGAGACAGGTGAGTGCAGCCTGCTGCTGTCGCCTCTTCAGCTTCCAGAAGGCTCCTTTGAGGCTTATTTGGTCTCAGTGTCTGACGCCTGTGTCCAGCTGTGACTGCAGAATGGACCCCTTTCCAAACCGGTGCTGCCCAGCCTCACCCTTGCGTTCACAGGCTGCCGGCCCTCTTCCCCCCGGCGCCTCCCCGCCCCTCCCGTCAGCACCCCGGCCCTCCTACGCCTCCTGGGCACCCCCTTCTCTTTTCTGTCTGAGGTTGCCCACCGTCTCAAGGAGTCGTTCCACAGGGACTGTCACTTGGAGATAAAATTTTATTAAAGCCAGAGGCAGTGCGGACTTGCTGGAGGTCAGACCGCGGGTGGGTGACAGACAGAGCTGGAACCTAAGCTCAGGTCTCCACTCCCTGGTCCGGCCTCTTCCCAGGACACGGAGCCTTGGAACCAGATGGTTGCCAAGCAGGGGCCGCCCGGTGACTCCCGGACTCTGGCACATGTGGGGTAAAGTCCCCAGTCCGGCGGCAGGGCAGTGAGCGAGGGGGGCAAATGTCCTCCACTGGGAATTACAGTCCCTGACGTCCCGGCGGTGAGGGGAGAGGAGACACCCTGCACAAGTGCCCGTAACTGCAGACTTGCTCGGTGACAGCAAATACCCCGCCCCCTTTCAGAATGCCGCGTCCTGGCCGGCCTTCCCTCCCCTTTGCAATGGCTGGTCTGTGCACAGACGAGTGGGGAGTGCGCGTCTCCCCTGTGCACACAGCCCACGAGCCTGAGTACGTGACTCATACCCCAGAACTCAAAGAAACATAGGCAACGGTGCAGGGAAGGGACAGTTTTTAAAGGTCAGAATGAAGTTTTCAAAGCTGGTGTTTACATCACTTATTTAAAGTGATGGAACCCAATATCCTTTGGACGTGTAGGAAGGGGAATAGTCCATGTGAGGCTGATAGGGTTCATTCGCGTTGGCGCTGAGACTAGAACCCACGACTCTGACTCTCTAAGCCACCTTCTTTCAAGGCATCGCAGATGCTGGGATGTCTGATTAGAGGAAAATATTTGTTTCTTAGAGAATTATTTTACTTACGAGATAAGCAAATTAGGACATAATGAGATCTCACCTAATGCTACGAGTATAGATCTTTGCAGATGCTCTCATCGTCCTTTTATCCATTAATTCTTTGTGCACATTCATGAATTGATAGCTTCACTTAGTCAGTATAGCTCCTTTTTTTTTTCCCGAAAGAATTGCAAGCAACAAGCATATTTCACAGTTGATAGACACTAAAACTCCCACCAAGTCTGCCAGCTTAGTTGCCATGGTGATAAATGGTTTAAGAAACTCTCATTTATTTGAAAATATATTTAGAAATAATTGAGGCCCTTGAGAGCAAAACGTCTGAATTCTTTCTGTGGTGGTGCCTGATACGCTTCCTGCCGGGCACCCATGGCCTTTGAAAGGAAGCTCTAATCACGGCAGCTCAGTGGCTGGTAGGGATAGGAGATCCCACATCCCCTTGATTGCACCTCGGCCTCGCACCCCCAGGGGTGAAGAGGTCTTGCCTGGTGGATGTTTACCCCCGTAGTGATTAGGGGTTCGATCGTGACATCAGTTAGACGAACTGTGATGGGAACGGAAGTGAATTTGAGAAGGCCGGCAAAGCAGACTTTGGAGAGAAATGTAGGAATAAGTACTTGTCACCTGGGCGAAGGCAGAGGGGTCTGGGCAGTCGGTGTGGGCTCAGCCCTCTCACTACCCTCCCGTCCCACTCGTAATCCGCACTCCTTGGACTTTCTCAGAACAGGGCCTGCTGAGGTCCTTTTAAATCTTATGTAAAATAAAACATTTGGCCCATATGACGCTATGACTGACACGGTAGACTCTCAGTGAGCTGGCACCGTGGGGGCTGGTAGATGCCAGAGCCATTACGGTAGACGCTCCGTTAACCAGAACTCAGCAGCTGGCGAGGTCTCGGTTGCTTGCGATTTTGTTGATCACTGGAGTTCCGGTTAATGGGGCGTCTATTGTAATTAATTGAGGACATACTATGTCCCAGGACTCCCCTTACATACTTTATTATTTTTCATCTTACAATAAGAGTACGTGGAAAATGTTATTATTAAGCTCACTTTATGGATAAGGAACCTTGGATTTAAAACGACAAGCAACATGCCCAAGGTCACAGGCACTGGTGTTTGGGCTGGGGTCCAAGTGCCTGCCATGTGGGTGCTCGTGCCCTGGGGTGCCCTGACGTTGGCTTGGTGGTCGGAGGCAGTTCTTCCCAACCCCCATGCTTCTGGAATGAGCAGACCCTTGAGCTCACTGCCTCAGGAAGCAGGACTCCCCTGCCTGCCATGAGCCCTGAAGCTTCACGCTCGGGGTGCAGTCCCGCACGGGGGGGACGGCCTGGCGCTTGGCCTGGCGCATACGCCTCCGTGTGACTGAACAGTAACACGCACAGACTTGCTTCGGTTCCCTTTTCCCTCTACCGGGAACAGAAGAGGGTGACTGTCCCCATCGGGCATCAGCCTAGTACGGGGGTAAAAGTGTCCGAAGTGTCTGGAGGTTACCCCGAAGTGAGGGGGGGGCAGAGGAAGAGAGCCCATCTTTGCCATCGGCTCTTCTAGAAGAGGAAGCAAGCTTCTGTCTTTTCTAGAAGCCTCTAGCAAATACCTTCCCGTGTTTTGTGGACCTGAGTTGGACCCCATGCAGCCTCCAGGATCAGGGGTACGTCTCCCCCAGGCACCACGGCGGACCCCCAGGAAAAGGCGGTTTTCCAACGGCAACTCGTCCAGTAGCCGCTGCGGCGCCACTGCGCTGTGGTCAGGCGCAGGGACCGCAGGGACCCGTGTTCGCCCGGCCCTGGAGAACCAGGCCGACCGCTGTAGCCTGTCCCCGGGCGGCCCGAGAGGGACACGACGCTGGGCTCGGCTCTCCCGCGGGGCGCGGCCGTCTGCCAGGCGGGGAGGTGCACGGCCACGCGGGGAGGGCGTGCCGACCGAGGCGACAACGCCCCAGCGCCGGAGGCCCGGCAGAAGGGCCTTGTTGGGGTGTCTGGGGCGCTCCCCTCCCCGGTGAGTCAGACACCAGTCTCCGTGGAGAGCATTACCTACATGGTCCTAGGCCACTGGGTGTGATTGTCACTGTAACGTCCTTCCATTCAGCTCGTTTAGGCGGTGGGACAGGGGAGGGGGTGCTAACGGCATGTTGACTAACTGCTGGCATCGAAGGTTTGGCCCGGCGTGACCTGCTTTTGGACACAAAGGGGTTATGTGGCAGCTGTTTGATACCAGCTTTGGGAACCAGAAAAACTGCCTTCACCTCCATGCACCTCGATTTTCTCACGTGGGGAATGACAGGTGATAGCACCTTCGCTACCGGCTCATTGTTAGATTTAAACCCTGTGACACGGGTACAGAAAAAGGTGACGATTACCATGGTCATTACTAGTGTGTGGGCCGCCGGAAAGTAAGTCAGAGGAACCGTCTGAGACCATTTTGGGGAGAGAAGTTCCATTTGGGGGTGACCAGGTTGCGGGCCAGTGACATGACAGCGGGCTGAGGGCCCTTCCTCTCCGTGTTTTCCTTGCAAAGAAGATAACCATCACCTGATTCCATCAAAGATGGACGTGCCATGGCCGTAAAGGACAGTGGTCAGAGAGCCGCCCTCACCGGTGGCACAAACCGCATTAGTGTAAGTTCGCCACCTAATGTGACTTCTCTTTCCGTCACAGTATCCAGTTGACAATGCACTGTAGAATTGTACGCCTGAAACGTATGGAATCCTGCTAACAGATGTCACCCCAAGGAGTCTAACAATAAAAATAAATTAGAAAAAAACAACTTTTTTCAAACAAAAAAAAAAGAACCTGCATTTGGTTTGTGGAAGTAACGACGCCGCGGTCCCTGCTGCATGCCGGGCACTCAGTCTGCTCACGCGTCACCTCATTTAGCCCCAGACAATCGTCCGAGGACAGTCCTATCTGTGCATTAGGGAACTGGGGCCCCGAAGGCCCTCAGTCACACCAGCAGTAAGTGGCAGGACTGGGATCAATAGCTGACTGCAAGGCCAGCCTCTTCCTGTTCTCTGAGTGCGCCCCTTCCACGGTGTTCTCCTGGTGGGGTCACCGGCGCAGCGAGGGGACCATGTGAGAAACATGGTCCTGCAGCGCGACCTCAGAGCTGCGGAGTCAGAGACCTGGAGGGGAGCCCAGCAGTCTCCTCCCCACGCCGCTACGTGACTGCATGTGAAGTCATTCGTATACGTGTGTCCACATGGATTCCCTAAGTTTGTCCACTGAGAGGGCGGGGGCCAGCCTGGGGCAGAGCCGCCACGCACATCGTGGCTTCTGAGTACCAAGTTCCCCAGAAGCAGCAGAGGCTCTCTGAAGGAGTGGTGGAAGGTGGGGCAACCACAATTCGAACCCAGAACATCTTGTGCACAAAGCATGGGATCCTGTCAAAAGGACATAGAAGTCACTGGTCAAACAGGGGACAATTTCAATATCAAAACAATGATAATAAAGAATTATAAACCATTTAATAATAAATAGAAAACTATGATTCCATGCAAATATAAGTATGCAAATAAATTAAATTTTTGATGAAGAATGGTTATTTACATAGTTTCCCAGTGGCTTCCCCCAGAAATACTTATCAATTACAAAAGGGGAGAGGAACCCCATTCCCTAGAACAATCTGTCAGACACAACTTTAAGCAAGTGATGGAAGTGAGCATGGAAACGCAACGGGGGGCCATCGCTTGCCACCCCGTCGGATGCGTTGAGAAGAACACAGCGTCACTCCTGTGATGGCCCTTCCGGTGTGGGAAACCTTGGATGTCACCATGAGGAATCCTCAGCCACACTTAACCTGAGGGGACCTACGCAGTGACTGGCTTGTAAACGTCAAGTGTCAGTGCCAGAAGAGATTGAGGTCAGACGGAGGCACCGTTCCAGATTGGAGGAGACGTGGGTGATTCTGAACTGGCTCCGTCCACTATAAAAACGTCACTGGGACAATCGGCAGAACACGAATGGGGCCGAAAGTGCACATGATCATAGGGGCTGAGTGCTAATGTCCTGATGTTTAGGATCATTTTATAGTGTGTAAAGAAAGTCCCAGTTTGTATGAAATTATAAACTATTCAGGGGTGATAAGGTTTTGGGTTGGCAACCAACTCCCAAATGGGTCAGGAGAAGACAGAATTTGTAGTGTACTTCTCACCTTTCTCTAAGTGTATTACTGTTTCAAAATAACACACAATTACAAAGAAAGACAAATAACGTAGGCAGATTTAATACACTGCCCTGTGCTTTGACTTCCCTGTTGCCAGTGATGAATATTACTGTAAAGTTTTTTAGGTACATAAAACACAGTGCAGCTAGTTGTCATGGCAAAGAGATGCATGGTGAGTTACACACCATTTCCTAACTTGTAAAATAGGAGTGCGTGTGGCTTGGGAAAAATCTCACAGAACCTCCACGCAAAGTCAAACTCAACCCGGACATCCCTCACATAAACAGAGGGGACGTAAAGTGTTGTAGAAAAAGGTCAGATGACTGCAGAAGTGGTTCTAGGGTGGATACAGCCTTGGTGTGGAAGAGGCACGTGAAGAGTGAACCAAATCGTCTCATAAAATGCAAGAGTCAAAAAAAATGCATTATAGTCACAGTAACTTAAATATATATGCAAACATCTGCATAACTGACTTGATAGACCAAAAACAGTGAGACAATTAACTATTTAATCTACATTTCATTAAAAAAGCTCTTTGGGGGAAATCCTTCTATTGGACAAAAGGGGAAGTCACCTTGTAATTTATGTCACCTAGTATTTGTGAATGTATGGTGATTTTACAGTATTGTTGAGGCAGGGGTGTCCAACCTTTTGGCTTCCCTGGGTCACACTGGAAGAAGAGTTGTCTTGGGCCACACATAACATACACTGACACTAACGATAGCTGATGAGCTAAAAAAAAAAAAAAAAAAAAAAGTCCGTGCATAAATTTCGTGATATTTTAAGAAAGTGTGTGAATTTGTGTTGGGCTGCATTCAAGGGCTGCATTCAAAGTCGTCCTGGGCCGCCTGTGAGCCATGGGCCGCGGGTCAGACAAGCTTGATTTAGGGTATTGTAAGATAAAACTCGTCTTCATTGATTAGAGTAAGTACATAGCGATGCAATACTTGTAATTACAGCCTAGAACACAAAATGACAGGCGCTATTTCAGTGACAACGGTTCTGGAGGCAGGTAGACCTGCACTTCAGACTCAGCTATAACTCAGTCTGTTATAGCTCCTTGATCTCGACCAAGTTACCTCTCCAACCCTCAGTCACCTCCTCTGCAAAATGCAGCAACCGACCAGCCTCCAGCAAAGAGATTCCGATTCACACCAGAAACAGCAGCTCTGTGAACGTAAGTACAAACTTTACCTTCCTTCATTTCCTAATTTCTGTAAAAAACATGTGGCAGTTTAGAGTAAATGACAGCATTGTATGGTATTTAGATGTAATCTAAGTATGAGAACAGGAGCACAAAGAATGTGGGCATGAATGTAACTATACTTTTAGAGAGCGGAGAGAGAGAGAGACTTAGATTCAAATCCTAGAGTCACAACTTCTCAGCTCTGCAGCCTTAGAAATGCCATCTCACTTTCTTTGCGCAACCTTTTCCCCCGTGGGGACAGAGAGAACCCTCTTGGCCTCTAAAGGACACGCACTGTTTGGCTGTGCCGAATGAGGCAGGAAGAGAGTGCTCAGTGCTTCTGAGGCCCTCTTTTCTTATCTTTTAAATGCAACCTTGACTATCAGCTGAAAGCCTTTTGATTTGACACCCTATGAAAAGATGAGCTAGTTCACAGTGGCTCTAAATTAAAGAATCCGAGAGAGCCTATTGTAATTCTCTCCCTCCGAGCCACCCGTATCAAATGAATTATAATCTTTTAATACCAGAAACATAAAAAAAGAAGTGAGACCTATTAATGGATATAATTAAGATATAAATGACAGCAGTTGTCAATAATGCTAGTCATGGCCGTCATCATAATAGCACATACTAATTGAGCACGTTCTAGGTGCCATTATTACTTCACATGTATTTACTAAGTTAATCCCCACACTAACCTGAAGGGAGTCTGAAACTGTGATGGGGACAATGCGGCAGAGCATGCATGTGGGGTATCCTGGGGAAGGCTGGCTGGCCTCACAGAAAGGGCCTTTTAAAGTTTCCAAAGTCACTAGTGAGGACCTGGCCCTCAGTCTACACAGGCTCATAAAAACATTCATATATTCAGAAGTTAATTGGATTTGGAAATGCTGATTCAGGCTTAAAAGAAAAAGACTTCCAAAAGACTGATGAGTAAATCAGAGACATAATTTATTCATTCGCCTTAAGAAATAGCTGTCAAACAAAATAGGTATTTGTGTCAGTCTGACCAGAACATTCCCTCCCTATTGGCAACGTGACAGAAAAAAGCCAGATGAGAATTAGGAGGAGTCCTGGTGAGCCTGTGGAGTTTGTCATCCGGTCACATTAGTCTAACATGCCGGTTTCCAGGTGGGGCCAGTCCTTCCACATGGGCTTGGGGTCAGGCAGACCTGGACAGAATCTGTTCTGCCAATGTTCACTTTCTTTGCCTTTCTATTTGCTTCTGATTGTTCCAACCTAAAGCCTTAATTCAATCCCTGCGAGCTGGAATGTTTCTCTAATGACGTTTCCCCTTACGTTCAAACGCAGGCATTGGCACGCTGTGGCCACGGGCCAACGTCAGCCTGCCGTCTGGCTTTGCACCGCCCAAGATCCACAAAGAGTTTTTATGTTTTTAAGTGGTTGGGGGAGGATCAAAAGAAAGTAATATTATGTGATATGCGAAAAGTATGTGAAATGCAAATTCCAGTGTCCACACACCAAGTTTTATAGGGTCACAGGTGGGCTCACCCATGTGTCGTTGCCTATGGCTGCTCTTAGGCTACAACGGCAGGGCTGAGTAGCTGTGACCTTGACCGTGTGGCTTGCAAAGCCAAAGATATTTACTACCTGGTGCTTTATAGAGAAAATGTACTGACCCCGCTTTACTTCATTATTTCACTTTTATCCATTAACCTCTTGAAGAGCGATCTATTCCTCTCGTAATCTGGAGGGGGCCACATCGTGTAGCCCACTCTGCCCACCTTACTTCAGGTTACCCAGTTTTGGTGCCATCTGGAGCTAGGGTATACAATGCTTTGATCACAGTTGGTAACGTGTCCGTCATCGGGCAGACGTTATCATGTGCTGGGTGTAACTCTTTTACGGAGAGCCCTTATTGAATCCTTAGAGTCACTCTGTGCGATGGCTTCGTTTTACAGTTGAGGACACTGTGGCTGCAGGGTGACTTTGCTCAGGCAGTTCCTGGCAGAGCTGGGATCTGGACCTGGGCCACTCTTCCCTGTCACCGTGTCCTCTCCCACTAATAAGCCAAAGGGGTGTTGGGAAGGCGGCGGTCCATTTCCTGGCAACAATACGTTCGGGGGTAAAATCAGGTTTTATTTTCTGAGACTGTACCTTCAATACAACCCCAACAAGTTCATGGCTGAACGTTTTGTACATCAAGAGTGACAGAATCAAGTGTTGCAGCGGAGAGTAGTAGCTAATGCGAGTAGGTGAACGGATCACAGGTAGGGACAGTCGTGTGGCCCTCTGTGTATCTTTTAATTGCTTAGTTTCCCGTTTTTACACGCAGAGGAGGCTACAGAGGCTATTAGTTAAAAATAAGCCATTATGCTCTCACCGGGCTGTGGTGAGGTGGGGACTTCACGCCCTGCCCAGAGGGGACAGATGCTACTCGGAATAGCTAAACCGCTGTATGAGGGAACTGAGGACCCGCGTGCTGATTTTGCAAGGAAAATCGTAGACTTAGATGTTTTTCCCATGACATCAGGTGACTCTTAAACCCTTTACAGCCCAGGGAGTACCTGTCTTCAGGTCAGATAGGGCCGTGGCCTGCAGGTTGTTCCTGCCGGGCTGCCCTGGGTGGCGAGGCCCTTCCCAGTCGCTGGCGTTGCTCTCAGCTGGAGGGGGCCCTGCCACGGCGTCCAGCTCTGTCCCCATCCACGCAGACAGGCCCTTTGTTCTCGATGAAAGCCACAGATGAGGCTTCAATTACCCCAATGGCCCTTTGCGCATTGTCCCCTGTGACAGTTGTAGCTAACAGGCGCGTCTCTTCCCTCAGGACACTGCCTCCTGACGGAAAGTCCTCTCTGCCTTTTAAGGTCCCTCTCCTGGTTCTGGCGTTCCATGCCAGCTAACGTGGCTGCCTTTCTCCAGGTCCCTCTCCAGGTCCCTCTCCGGTCCGTTGGGAGCTCAAGCCCGTGAAACACTGCGTCTGCTTCCACGTGTGCGCCCCCTTCTCTGTCCTGTGAACTTGAACCAATGCGCGGCTGAAAGCCCCCTAACACACCCGAGTGTTCATTTCCTCCCCTTAATGACTTACATTTTTCAAACAAAATTAGTAAACCCGTTTGAGCTGGAACGAATCTATTTTTGTAGCTATTGAGTCAGCATTCAAAGCATCTTTTGAACTGAGCCTGGCCAGAGTGTCATTCTATCTGGGAGACTCTGACACAAACGATTTTTGAGAAGGGACCTTAGTTAGGGGGGCTCTCGTACGGCATTCTGGGAGGTTCAGATTCTAGAAGAGTCTTTTTGTCTGATGCTCTCATCCAGCTCCCACACATGAACCCAGTTCCCTGTAGCTTATCAGTGTGATGTCCTGGAGGGGTCACCACAAACTGGGTGTGATCACCCTCCAGAGACTGCATGGTTCTTGATGTTTGTGGACACAACTCATTCAGCCTTGTATCTCTGATGCCGGTTACAGAGTAGGAGTTCCATGCCTGTTCATGGAATAAATTGCGGATGAATCCCAAGAAAACTTTCTCTACAGACATGGTTCCTGTGTTTACTGTATTTAAGCTCCCCATCTGAACCTTGAGGTCAAATCATAGAAGATCTGAACTCCTCTACAAGGATCACATTTGTATAAGTAACTAGGCTTTCCCAGAGAATGAGGCAAATCTCATGAACTCACTAATCATTTCTTCTTAATAACCTGCACTTGTAAAACATAAAAACATTTTCTAATCATGTGGAGACCAACCAGAAGGAAAAATTACGTTCAATTTAAGCCCCAAATTGTTTCTTAAAATAAACTTTTGCTGCATATAGTAGTACAGAAATAATTTTAGGCAAATAGAAAGAACTCTGTGCTTGGGTTCTCAGATCTGTGACTGTCCCAGAGACCTCCAGAGGCCAGGAGCAGCTGTCACTTTTCTGTTACAACAGACAGGTGATGGGCTGGGTATCAAAGGGGAGAGACAGAAAAGTGGTAAGGTGCATGTGGGAGGTAGATGCTTCTGGAACTAGACCTCACTCAGTAGCCCGGCTCTGGCATCACCAGCAGAGTGCTGAGACGCCCGTGGCTTCCAGAACCTACATGGTCTTATTCATCCTGTGGTCCCGGCTTCTGGAATGAAAGCAGGACGTACCACTGGGAGAATTCAGATCACAGGACGTGGACGGACCAACGTCTCAAGACCGCAGCCCTTGCCCAGTGTGCCTTGCTCACTCCTCTGAAGTCCACTCACACCCCCATTTTCACAGGAACCTAAATCTCAGGGTGACCAGTGAGGGCCACCCTGAGATTTAGGCTTGAAACATCCTCACCCCACTCTTACCTTTGCCTAGGGCATCCCTTCTCACCCTCCAGAGTGAAGTTCAAATAGGAATTCCTCAAGCCATTTCCCCAGCCCTTCGTCGGGGCCAGCCACCCTTGGCTTCACCACTCCCTCTCTCAGCCTTCTGGTTTTCACTGGCAAAGTAGAAACAATAACAAAGCTCTTCTGCCACGTCTGAAGTAAGGGTTAGCAAGTGACTGACGTGTCCCTAAATGAATGAGCTGTTGTTGTTATGGGGCCTGACTGTTGTCGTTACGGAGAATGACTGTTGTTAGTAGCAGTGGTCATTGTGGTGGGGGGGTTGTGCAGAAGCTAATGACATGACCTAGACCAGCTCTGGGTCTTACCTGTCAGGTGAATTCACAGAAGTGACTTACCTTTCGAATGGGACTGATACGTAATATGTCATCGCATTCTGAGGATTCAATGAGTGAAGACACGAAGAGTGCTAAGAGCAGTGCCGGCTCACATATGTTTGTGTCACTCCCAGTGAGACTTCTCAGGATGAGGCAGGGCTCCCTCAACACTGGGAACTGCGCGGGGAAGCTCAGGGGACTCAGTGTTTGCAGATTCCTCAGAGATTTAACACCAAGCATTTGTCGAAATGTGACAGATCTGGGATTGCATGTCACTAGGAGCCTCTAGGTTCTTGGAGGGTGTACTGCAAAGATTTATCACCAACATTTTTATTGAATTGTGCACTGGGCCACTTCTCCTTCTCCAGTAAAACTAAATGAATCCCACGGCACCATATCCCTGGTTAAAAAGCGAAAAAAAAAAAATGCCCCTCCAATGGAGGTGAAGCCTTGCCCAAATACCATTCTGGAATGATTTCCCATGATTCCTGGTTGAGGTTTGCTAACAGGGTGCCCAGCAATAACTCCCCTGTGAGCAGCATATCAGTCGAATTCCAGTTCCAGGCTGTAATCCTCATGCGAGCCCCAAGCCTAGTGTCCTATCTTACTAAGAGATAATAATTCCTGTGATGGACTTATTATGACCAGATACCGATGAAACAGAAGTATAAATTGGATTATGTCAATTCATTACAACAAGACCTTTGGTGTCCTCAGGGTCCTCTCTTGTCAGCGTTAATCCTAAAACTAATAAAAATAGTGGCTACTTACACAGCACCTGTGTGGGAGGTGTGTCCTATGGAGACCCTAATTTAATCCTCGGGAACCCCGTAAGGTGCATCTTTTACCCTCATAGGAAATGAAGATAAAGCTAGGATAGCTAAATAATCACCCAGGGGTCATGATACTGATTAAGATTCTTTCAGTTGCAAGAGACAGAAACTCAATATAGGCCTGCTTAGGAAGAGGAGAATTTGGAAGATGGGGTGGGGTAGACTCATCAGCCTGAGAAAAATCCTGAAGCTCTTCCCCAAGGAAACCCTGGGGGAAACAGGCCCTTGGGGATGGCCACAAGGGCCTGTCCACGCCGCCATGGGGTGCTGTCTTGTCTGCTCAGTCCCCCATTCATTCCCGGGCAGCGCTCTGATGCCCTGGCTGTGGGCCATGTGCCTATATTCTTGCACTTGTCCGGGAAGATGTTGTACAGTGGGGCTCACAAAGGAGGGGCACCCTGTCAGGCAAAGGGGTGGGAAAAATGAATTTAGCCGACAAGAGCCAACAGCTCTGGTGTCCCTTCCATGTGCAGAGATATGACAATGTCAGTACAAATCCATCTGTTTTTGGTCAAAAGCCTGCTGCCTTGTCCATGATAATTCTCTGTCTCCACATTGAGGAGAATTAGTCAAACGCTCACTGGACAGGGGGGTGGGAGCCTGGAGGGGCTGCAGGAAGAAATTTCACTTCAGCTGTGGGAAAGCCGAGAATGGCCCCCTCGGCTCCGGCCAGCTGTTCGTAATTGGGTGGGATATTTGTCACTGACTAAGCAAATAGCAGTGATAATGAAAGCCATAGCAACCAAACGCAACCAGCTGTGTGATCTAGGACAAGTTAATTCGTCTACCTGAGCCTCAGTGTCACTGTCTGTGATGGCATCTTCGTTCCTAAGGCAGCGATGGAGGGCTGATGCTAATCACGTCACTTAAGCACTGAGCGCTGTCAGTCCCCAGAAGGAGGCAAGTCCAGCAGCACAGACCCGTCGGCTCTGGACTGTGTGTGTTGAAATGTTTTGAATTGCTTTTTCCTTGGTTTGGGAAACTTCTGTGGCCCAATAATTCAGAACAAACTTTTACATTCATCATGATTGGGACTCACTCGGTAGTCACTTTCTTAATCACAAAGTTAGTTAAACTCAGTAAAAAAAAATTTAAGTCAATGCTGCAGCCAGGGAACTACCCACATTAAAAAAAATTTTTTTTTAAATGATTAACATTTCATTTGGAATCAATGTGCCGGTGAGTTTCTCTAGGTCAGACTGAGGCCTTTTCTTTGAGTATAGATATGCTAATTGGTTTTCTACTTCACCTTTCAGAGAAGATTGTGTCACAGTGACTCACCTGCCATGTCCAGCCTCCATGTCCTTAAAATAGGGTGAGACTCCAAGGACACATTCTGTGGCAATGTAATGCAGCAGCCTTCAAGATTTTAATTTTTTTGAAGTTTTTCTTTGTATAGTTGGTTCGCTCCTGTCTCCTTTGGCACCATTTTTTAAGTAATCCCTCTTGTCTTTCCAAAGCATGCAACTAAGTATTCATAAAACATGTGACTTTTTCGCTGCGCCTGCATCGGTTTCGGAATATGTCACTATACCAGGAACTGACAGGAGCATCTGTAACTGCCGTTAACAGGCTTGGAAATGAGCACAGCTGCATGGTGGTGTGCCAGGGCGTCTGCATGTGGCCCACCTGCTCCGAGCATTCCGGGTGGGGACGTTGGTCAGTGTTCTCCAGGGGGCATACAGGCCATCGGTTAAGAGGACGTCAACCGTACGTGTAAGAAAGACCCAGACTGTCTATTGACCTTCCACCAGCCTTCCGTTCCACCCACATGCCGACCCTCCCCTGCTCCGCGTCTCGTCTTACGCCGTTAGGCTCCCGGGAAAGTCAGATTACGAAGCACAGTGGTTAGCACGGCTGACTTCTGGCTGTGCTAATAGCTCTCCATTGGAGAATTCCGTCCAGTGCGAAAGGTTGAGGTTCTGAGCTAGAACTTGAAGCTTTGGGTCATCACGCCCTCTTTTCGCTCCTCACAAGCAGGCTCTCCTGTGGCTGCTGACTTTCCCATCGTCAGAGTTTCAAGCACCATCACGGAGACCAGCATCTGAACAGCCCTTCATGCTCAGGTCTCGGTTTTTTTTTTTCTGCTAACATCTTTACCCAAGGGAATAAAAATATCTACAAAGAGAGGGGCAGCAGGTTCTCTGTGGACTCATTCCTCGGCCCAGGGAGGCCTCTGATTAAATACTATTCTCTGTGGAACTTAATTTGAAGGAAGGCGGTAAAAGAGTGCTCCGTGCAAGTCACATATAATTAGATGATTTGTACTTTGAATAGGTGGAACTGAAGTCTCAGTGATCACCTAATGACACCCCTGAGCCAGCCCCGCTGCTCATCTTCCTGGCACGCGGTGTCTTTAGAGATGGCTCGGATGAGTGGTCTTTTTTGTACACAGGTGAGCAATCAATACATACTGGGCCAATTTGGAAGAACTGACTGGAAAATTCCGAAGTACTGAGTCTAGTGGAAAAGAAAAGGCTGTGTGCTGCCCTGGGCTGGTTGGTCATGTGAATAGATTTTAAATCAATTTTTTTTGCTGACATGGTTACTCATAAGGGCTAATCCAGCTGAAGTTTACTTACGCCGTGGGCTTCTCTCCTCGGGACGTCAGGCTTGGTGTCTGTGTCAGGATGTGGTTTGCTGACCATGGTTCTAGAATGTGGGGAACCTTTGGATAAGGCAAATGAGTTTAGAGAATGAATACAGAGCGTCTTCATCATCTTAAAAGACAACCTTTAACGTTGATGACTTGTTTATTCCAGGACAGAACACCGCAGAAAGACACAAAGGCCACCCAGTGTCCATTTTGCCTTTTAATTTTTGTCATCAAGTATCACATCAAGTCTGCATGTTCTTAGTCAGTGATATGGGGCAAATGCAATGTCATTTATTTGCTAGGTAACTTTGACAAATAACTTAGACTCTCCAAGCTGCCATTTCCTCATCTATAATAACAGGATAATAACAGTGATCTTGTAGCGTTGAGGATTAGGTGAGATTCAGTGTTCACAGGCACCTGGCATGTAGTACACATCTAATAAATGCTAGCTATTATTAGTATTCTAATATAAAAGTTCAAAGGAAGAAACTGTAACCTGAAATAAAAAATATGTGAGGCTATATAGTAAGTCCTTGCATAATATCATCAATCATTTCTGCAACTCTAAGCAAAACAATAAATAACAAAACCAATTTTACCATAGCCTAATTGACTTAGACAGGAATTAAGTTCCCATGGCATCTCATCAATGTTATAATGTAATGACATTGAACAACATGACGACGGGATTTGAGGGCCCGCTATATGTGGTAATATGAGTATTAAACACCTTCGTGATTGTATAAATGCAAAGTGTTCTAATGAAAGGTTTTCCATGAGTCATAGACAGTACATTCAGTGAACTGATATTTGTAAGGGGCTTAACGTTATGCCTGGTGCATTATTGCCATTAGGAAATCTTACCCCCTCACATTCTCGTGTATTTCCATCCCTACTGCTGTCAGTTCACGTGAGCACTCACACACACACCTTGCACTCACCTGGCCAGTTGAGTACATCAAGGGGCCAGCCTACCTGGGCTTAGACAAGCAGGAGGCTGCTAAGTGTGTTCTGATCTGGAGTGGCCCAATTAATGTCCTTTGTATCTCTCAGTTTACAGGGTTGATCTTCATCTGCTTCCACAGAGGAGAGATGGTTTTTATCTTCATCCCATTCTGCTTCTATGCACAGTCTAGTTGGATGACACCCCACACCTTCCTGGTCAGTGAGGACATCTTACCCTTTCTGAATTTTCCTCCAGGAAATGTTTCTCCCAGACTGCCCACTGTAGGAGTTACTGTGGGTATCCCATCCTTCTGGATTCCTTGCTTGGATAGCTACCAAGGTCAAGGTTGGTCAGTACCTTTTCCAGCCTTTTCTAGACTGATTGCATCCTTCCTCTTGCTAACTCCCAGTCCTTTCTAACTTTTTAGTTCTTATCCCTGATACCATTTTTTCCTCCCACAAATCATCCACCTTGGCTCATTATTGTTTGCCTTTCTACTATACAATTCATTATTGTCTGTCTTTCTATTATACGTCTCCTTCCTTGTAGACCATCCAAACCAATAGACCAATAGACCAATAGACCAATAGACCAATAGACCAATAGACCAATAGACCAAAGAAATGTAACTATAATACAAAAACAACAAGCATAGAGTTGTGTCATTCATGCAACGATTATGTGAATTATAGTGTGAAAAGCATGATGGAAAGCACTCTGTGAAATTTATAAATAAACTGCCTTCAGTAATTTTGTAGTTCAGTAGAAGTATACGTGAAAAGAAAATTACAACTAAATTAGACATTGGTATAAGTGTTAGATAGGTACAGATAATGTACTACAGAAACAAAGTAAAAGTTTGTGAATTTTCTAAATGACTTCCCCTCACTGTGGATGTTCACCTGGAATTTAAGTTTTGGATGAGTCACTTGCTATCATGTCTGTAAGAAGCAATACAATCAGGAAAAGGGATACCTCTCATTGATGAATCTGAATGCCTCTGTTTTCCTGACTATAAAACCAACCACGTCTTTCCCAGAGATTGCATCAGCATGCGAAATGGAAAAAATATTAATATTTGACTTGGCTTAAAAACATACCCGAGTGCAATTTCTGGGGAGATAGGATTATGACTAATACAGCCACTTGCTAATTTTCCTAGTTCACTTCTCTGAAAGCCATCTGGATGATGAGGATAATAGCAGAGGTTTTGTGATTAAACAAATCAGGTGAGAATGTTTCAAAATTCATAGAGCACTGGGAAGAAGGTGTATTATTAATATAACTAAAGGAAAAATCTGCTAACACAAATAAAAAAATAAAATTTCAGCCTCTGTCAGCACAGAGCTGCGAAAAATGTGGGTGGGAGTCTCATTCTGCCCCATTTTGAATGGCCTCATTTAGATGTCCCTACGTCTCTCATCAGGGACAATTTTATGTTCTACATATAATTTTTCTTTCTTTGTCAGAGCTACATACACCATTTACTCTTCTGAGAATATACTCAGGGCACATTGTGATTTGCCCATTTTTAAGCCATCCAGAAAGGCTCATTTATCTCAGAAGTAGAGTTGCTTTTATGAAAAACACAGGATACAGTGTCTAGAGACCAAAGAAGATAGGAGATAATACAAGTAGTGATAATGTAAAGCCTTTGTCTATACACATTTTTTTCTCTTAAATACTAGAGAAAAAAAAACCCATATTCTGGTTACACAATACTTTCTTTTGATCCTGAGTAACAAAATAATTCTAATACATTGTGTGTGTTTTTTATTATTGATTAGTTAAGAGAGGGTAGGAAATTGTTATAACAACTCTCATACTAGTACTTTGTATACTTGGTAACAGGTGTAATTGCTAATGTATACTGTCCAAAATGTTGTCATTTATAGCCTTATATAACTTACAGTTTTTTACATGCAGAATTGTATCAAGTATTTGTCAGGTTTCTCTGAATTTGATTTCAATCCTTCAAGCCAAGTTATTTTCTTCTATTCTTAATGTGCTTAAAAAAAAAAAAGAATTGTAACTTCCCTCTCTGGCTTGTTCAAATATTTAACAAAGAAACTTGCTCTTGATGCTCAATTTTACTTTTGGCCATTTTATTTTTTTATTAGGATCATAACTGAAGGCAAAGAGTAACGGATCATCATTATCTTTAAAATAACATGTAATGCATCCACAGATAATCTAATTATTCACCGTTTTTAGTCTTCATATCCTCCTTGACTCTTCTTCCAAGCTCAGGATAAAACCCGCTCCTGCTGTGATTTACCCTTCTGTACGCTTTCCCCTGACCAGGGGTGTGCAAACCTGTGGTCATGCACAGGAAACACCCCAGTCCATTACTTCCCGAGCCTCGGCTGTACTCTTTCTCAAGGCCTAGCCAGCCTGGCTGAGGCAGATGTAATATGGCACTTAGTATCATTTTGGGGGGTGTGTGCATGTGTGTGCATGTGTGTGTACGTACAACTTGTTCTCACCTGACAAAAATGGACTAATGATGCTATTTCTGGTGGTGGTAGCATGGGGGTGGGGGTGGGCAGGAGAGAAACATTCTCTTCATCTCTCCAGAAAACAAGAAGAGACAGAATGAAATGATTAAAAATACAAATTTCAGGGCACAGGAAATTGACCAAAGGCAAGCAACAACTTGAAAGGGCTTACTCAGCAACGACTGATGTTTCCTTGGTAATTAATGGTGAGTCTGTTGCCTTCTCATTATACAATGTGGCCACTTGCACCCCTCCCACACTTAGGTAGACAGAACCTGTTGGTTTCCCAGACAGAGAGGGTCAGCTTAGTGTAGAGTAGATGGAAGAGCAGCTAAGAATGTAACAGGGTGATTTCAGTAACAAGGGCCAAAAGAGCTGTAGGGGAATCACTAATGAATGTGCTGTGCATGGCTGGCTGACTGATAAACTACCTGTGTGACACCCCAGGGAACCCAGTGAGCTTGGAGAGACAAGCGAACGTGCTTTGCCTTTGAATGTGTTTCTCACCCTTAGGATAGCTGTAACTAAACAGATTGACAATATCAAGTGTTGGCCAAGTGTGGAGCAACTGGAACCCTCCTGCACTGTCAGTTGGAAGGTAAAATAGGGCAGCCACTTTGGGAAACATGTTGGCAGTTGCTTAAAAAGTCAAATATGAGTTCACCATATGACCCAATAATTCCACTACCAAAGAGAAATGGCAACCTGTGTCTGCTGATCAACTTTATGCAAACGTTTATAGGAGCATTATCCATAATAACCTCAAACTGTAAAGAACAGTCAGGTCTGAGAAGTTCTAAATGGATACACAAAATGTGGGGTACTCAGGCCATGAACTCATGCTGAGCAAAGAACAAACTGCTGAAACACTAACAATATAGATAGAACTAAGATACATCACCCTAAGTGGAAGAAGCCATTCACAGCAGCCTACATTCTATGTGATTCCCTTTATGTGGTATTCTAGAAAAGGTAAACCGATAGTGACCGGAAGTCAATCAGTGGTTCTCAGAGGTCAGTACTGGGAATCTTGATTGACTGCCAGGGGGGATCAGGGACTTTTTTGGGGTGATGGAAATGTAATTAAGCTCGATAATACTGGTAGTTTCATGACTATATACATTTACCAAGTCCCCAGCTGTGTACTTAAAATGGGTGAATTTTATTATATGAAAATTATACCTCTATAAAGCTGTAACAACATGAATTCAAAATTCTTTTCTTATTTTTTAATAATTTCTATAAACAACGGGAGATATCCAGAGACCTCTAATTTTGGGTTTTAAGCTTCTCTTTACAATTTCTGTGTTACTATTATTCTATAACAGTTCTTTTCAGATTCTCATGCATCTCAAAATCTCCTGTTTTCATCTCTGGGCAAACCATAACAATGCACTTACAGCACTGGGTTAATACCTGCAGCCCAGATATTTTATTAATATTATATATTACAAATTTAATTTATTAAATAAAGTGTTGCTGATATAATCTGCTTATGAACTGCTGTGATTTAAACTTTTTCTTGTGTTTTGTAGCATTCTCTACCTTATATGATATGCAAGTGTGTAAAGAAAATCCTGTATTTCTGTTGTCATACCTTTTTATCATTATTTTATAACATTTGGCTAGCTTTCTTTAATTCAGTTTTTCCCACTTCCCAATGGAATACCTATGGGAACTCAGGAAATGATTATAATTTGTAACTGCCTCCAAAACTAAGGCTGACAGTCAACATATTGCCAGACCATGGGGAGCATTTTGGTTAATTAAAAACATATGAAGCAGAAATGAGACATAGAGTATGAAAGAGACCTCGGCATGTGGTTTTCCCTTAAGGGAAGGAATACATTCTTGCTTGAAGTAGAAAGAATATAAAATTTCCCACCTGATATCCTCCCTGTGGATCAGAAACTCAAATGCTATCAGCCCAAAACAGGGCATTTATTTCTCTGCTGGAGTAAGTCATTATTTTGAATCGGTGACTCTTCCCCAACCTGCTCCAAAAATCCCCTTTAGTAAAGTAGCTTGAGGGACTGCAGCAGCCGGGGAGCGACGAGGCAGACAATGAGAGGTGGGCATGGAGATGCTTTGTCGAGTTGTGTTCTGCAGAGAACTGCCACTGTGCATCTTGGGTGTTAAAAAGATTTTTGTATCTATCCTATCAGTAGTTTATGTTTTCTGAGAAAGAAGAAGTGGACATTTTTTTAAAAATTACATCTGATTACATAAAAGGAAAGCCATATGCTACAAAACTTGGCTGTGGGTAAACATGGCTCCAGGTAACCATTTTGAAGACTTGGAGGAAATCATAGCACAGAAAATGATTTTAAAAACAAAGCGAGCTTTAAAAAGCAGGCAAATGAAGCCATTAGAAAAGAAGAGATGAAGTGAAGACTGGAATTCAAAGGGAAATGAATGCTGTAAGGAAACAAGGCAAACAGGGCCAACACCTGAATGAAAAACCCCAATTAAAGGGCAGGATTAGAAATTCAGAATTTTGAACAAGGAACTTAAAGGTCAAATTTGAGAAGCTGTCTGAAAATGCAGGGCAAATGACAAAAACCACAACCATCATTTATTGTCCTAGTGATGGGGAAATAATGAATGGAAATCCCATTCAAGAATTATAAATTTTTGGAGAAATAAATCACAACAATTAGAATAGGACAATGATCAAAAGATACAACTGAAGAGCACTCACTACACATTGAAACTATAATTGTGCATGCAGATATTAAAAATGAAAAGTACAGCATTCCATGAAATAAATCAATTGAAAAAATTCAATTGTGGAGAAATAAATATCTTCAGTGCACTTAAAAAAATAAATTGAGGAAATAATAAGATATCACTACATATCTATTACAATACTTAAAATGCATAAAAACTGACAATAGTCAAGTTGGTTCATAAGATCAATGTTTACAGAGGAGTTCCGTATTCATAATTGTATGTGGCCTTTATAATTAAAGGAGAATTTTGCTGCATATAAAAATTCTGCTTCATACTTTTCTTACTCTAAGTTCCTTAAACATGTCGCTTCATCATTTTCTAAAAAAAGAAAAGAAAAGAAACAGAAAAAAGCTGTCAGATTTTATCCAGATCTGATTTACTTTTCCTAATAAATAACATGGTTCTTTGTTTAGATTCTCACATTCCTTTCTTAACACCGTTTGGTTTTAAGAAGACACGTCTCCCTGCTGAATGTTCTAGGCTGCGTTTTCAAGGTACATGATGATTTGCCCTTTGAATATCAAAATTCGAGTCTTTCATTTTAGGAAAGGTTTCTTAAATTATGGTTTTTAGAATATTCAATCCAACTGCCTCTTCAGTATCTTGAATTATCAGAATATTTAATCTCCTTCCTTTGATTTTATATGCATCACTTTCTCTCAAGTCCATTTTACTTCTTTTAAAAAATTTCTCTTTGATTTTTTTCACCTTTCTCCTTTACTTTTCATGTTTTTCATGTTATATTTTCCATGGTGTCTATTCTTTCTTGAGCACCTTCTCATGGGGGTCTTCATTTCAGACCATTTAAAGTCTTTCCCTGTGCGATGACAGTCCTTATGTCATAGGTTTTCCTTGCTCATCATAGCATTCATTTTTAAGTTCATCTCCTGACCTGAGCCATTCCTTTAAGCTCCAGTCATTTTAAGAACATTTCTTTTGACTTGGTTTGAAATATGGTGGCATATTTTTGTCTGCCGAGCATTCTGCAGTCATCACCGTATTGGGTGAAGCCCCTCTCTCTGTAGAGTCCTCGCGAAGCCCTGATGGGCTCCGTAGTCCCCAAGTTCTTGCAGGAACCAAGCTGATGTTTGAAGGACAGCTTGGCCGGATGTGAAATCGTTAGTTCACATTTTCTTTCACTGAGTTTTCTAAAAGTGCTGCTTCATTTGTTACCTTGCTGTTACATGCTGATTTAGAAAAGAATTAGTCTAATTCCTTTGCCCTGGTAAATATTTTATCTCTTTGCCTGGAGACCTAATTTATCTTTGTCCTTGAAATCATTTTACTAGGCTGTGTCTCAGAGTTCATCATTCTGGTTTAATCTTCCCGGGCACTCAGGGAGCCATTTCAGTGTGTAGGTTCAGATGTTTCTCTATTTCTGGAACTGCTTGTGAATTACATTTTTAATTATTAACTCTCTTCCATTACTTGTCTTCTTTATGTGTTCCAATAATATGAATAGTATTGCTTCTCTGCCAGTCTTTCATTTCTATTACTTTATTTTTTTAACTTTATTCTTCATGTAATTTTTATTTCCTTAGTTGTTTTCCTACTTTTCTTCAATGCCCCTTATTAAATTTTCATTTGAGTCTATTTTCTCTTGGGCACTTGCCATTTATTTCTTCATTTCTAATAAAATTTGGTCTTTTTCTTTCCTGAGTTCAATCACCCCTTTATATTTTTCCTGTTTGGGGCCCATTCTGTAATAGTTTAGGTTTAGAATATTTTTATTTAAGGTGATTTTTTGTTTCCTCAAATACTTGAGTGTGTTTAAATCTCTCTGGACTAAAATTTAGTTTCTGCTCCTTGGTGGTTGTTTTGGCAGTGTTTTCCTTACCTGACATGCAAGAACTCTCTAGAAAGTCTCCAGCTGCATAATATGAAAAATAGAGGCATTTTAGGGCTGGATTTTTTTTTCCAGACAGCCCTCATAGGTGACATTTCATTTCCTTATTTTCTGCAATAGTTCTCTCCGTGCTTTTCTTCCCTTTGACTAATCTGAGAGAAGAATTAGGAACTACCCTTTCTGTTCGTGGGTGTTCTCCACCTGAGTGGTACCCGAGGCACTCAGCTTCAGAAGTGACTGGTTTTCATGAAGGAGGCGGCTCTGATCTGTACTTGGCTTCTCAGCTTTCTTGGGTCTCGAATGGGTAGGATCTGGCTGGAAGGAGGCCCCAGGCTTCCATCGGCAAGCACATAACGACTTCTGAGCATGAGCAAACCCCAGCTTGCAAGCCAAATACAATCCGCCACCTGTCTTTGTAGATCAAATCTTATTCAAACACAATCTCAGATGAACAAAGGCAGAAGATACCCTTGGCAATTTGGTAGTAAAAGGGAAAATGAGAAAAAAGGAGGAGAATATAGGGTCCCTTGAGACAAAAGAGAACTGTAGTGTCAGAAGACTCCTGACCCCACCCCACCACCAATAAAACAAACCAGAACAAAGCAGTGACTCATCACCAGGACTTTGCTAGTCTAGGAGACAGAGATGCTAGCCAACTAGGAGTCTTGTTAAGACACTGCACATAACAAAAATTAGTCAAAGGGAAAAAAAGCACGTAGAGAACTATTGCAGAAAATAAATAAAATAATGATAATTCAATGAGTTGTCGTGACAACCAGATCATTTGTAAGACTCTGAAGTGGTGGCCAGATGGCTAAAATCTGCCAAATGAAGAATAAAGTCTGTCCCCCAAGAGCAGGGTGAGTCCAGAGACAGTCGCCCGGAGGCACACATGAAATCTGATTCAGCCTGAGTGAATTTCCATCTTGATTTTGTGCTGACTATTTTACCTGTCCTCAGATTTCCTTTAACAGCATTAAGACTCTGATAAGCTAAGGAAATTGGTCTTAATTCCTATTTGTTAACTTTTGTCCTAAGGACCCAGAATTTTTAGTTGCTTAGTTGTAAAGCACCTGACTCCTGTAGCAAACAAATTACATTGGAATTTGAAACAAGATTGGCCTCTCACTGGCTTCTTTAAGACTGTTCAGACATCTCAGTTTCTACTTGGACAGAAAACAAACAAAAACCAAAACAAACCAAAACAACAACAGAGCATTTTATTCAAAAGTATGAACTTTTAAGCTGCATATACACCAAAACATTTTCACATTGGGAAAGTATAGGCAGTGACTATACTAACTTATCTGATTTAAAAAATGTTTTACAGAAAATGAATAACTTGCTAATTTAACACACCAGTAGTGGTAGGGCTCCTTCTCCAGTGCTGCTTGCTAACTGGTCGCTTAATTAGCAGATACGGCCACTCACTGCACTGTAAACGCATTGTCTTTGAGTGCCTGCTTTTATACTCATGTGTCTTCACCCTTTTCCTTCGAGGTGAAAATTTCGTCGACACTGGGGACTACTGCACAGGTATCAACAATAACAGCTAGAATTTAATTACTAAATGACTATTTGCTACTGACTTGCCATGCCTAAGACTGACCTTGTGTAAACAGCTGGGAATAGAGAAATGGGTAAGATCAAGGCTTTTGCTACCTTATTCAGCGGTTCTCAACCTGGGGGTCGTGACCCCTGTGGGTGTCGAACGACCCTTTCACAGGGGTCGCCTAAGACCATCAGAAAACACGTATCAGATATTTACATGACAATTCATAACAGTAGCAACATGACAGTTATGAAGTAGCAACGAAAATAACTTTATGGGGGTCACTACACCGTGAGGAACTGTATTACAGGGTCGCAGCCTTAGGAAGGCTGAGAACCACTGTTATAGATGGATCTCGCTCATCATCTACATTTTCCTAATCTGAGATGAAGCCATCCTAATAAAGGGAAGGTACTTACTTAATCAGGGATCAAGGAAGTTGATGGGAAACTGAGATTGTCCTGAAACCAATTCTCCTGTCTTTGTATATGATCTATCCATGGGGCAAGACCATGAGATTGTTTACTTTTTTGCTCAAGTTATCGTGATAGTTTTTTTAATAGGAGATTTGTGTAGGACTTTGTGTTAATGTGTTGACAGAAAAGCCTGCAAAGTCTCAAACACATGCATATGAAGTGCCTGGGTCATGACCCTGAGAACCTGGAGAGCCGTATGCAGGTCACCTTTGAGACCTGTCCCCGTGGTTTCACAGTGCTAAGCAGAGCAAGGCAAAGCCCCCCAGAGGAGACTCAGTGTCTTCCCCTTGACCAACTTGAATGATAACCTTCAGAATGCTACCTCATCTGAGCAAAACTTCTTTTGTTTACCCTGAATCTAACCCTTCTGCTTGTAGTCACAGACTCACTAAACTCGTCACTGAGTGACACAATCTCCCCATTGCCAGGTGTTATGTGCCGAATTGTGTCCCCACCTTAAATCACGTGTTGAAGTCCCAAACACTCAGTACAGTAGTCCCCCCTTAGCCACAGGAATACATTCTAAGATCCCCAGTGGATTCCTAAAGCTGTAGATAGTACTGAACCACACACACACACACACACACACACACGCACACACACACACACTTTTTTCTATACGTACATATATGGCAAAGCTTAATTTATAACTTAGGCACAGTAAGAGACTAACAATAATTAATAAAATAGGATGGTCAAAACAATACACTCTAATAAAAGTCATGTGAATGGCTTTGGGGCCTTCATTCAGTAAAATAAGGGTCCCTTGAACACAAGCAAGGCAGTACTGCCACAGTCCATTTGACAACCAAGGGGCTACTAAGTGACTCATGGTGGGTAGTGTTTAGAGTGTGGAGACCCTCTCCATATCCCGGGCAGCACAGCGTGGGATCACATCACACTACTCAAAATAGTACGCAGTTTAAAATTTACGAGTTATTTATTTCTGGAAGTTTCCATTTAATGTTTTTGGACCATGTTTGACCCTGGGTGACTGACATCTCGGAAAGTAAAACTACAAATCAGAGGGGACTACTGTACCCAGAATTTGACTTTTGGGGATGTAAGATCTTTAAAGAGATAATTATGTTGAAATGAAGTACAGAGGGAAAATGAGTGGTTATAAAAACTGTTGCATGCATTACCTTGCCACTGTAATTTTTTTTAAATTGTCAGTTTTCTGAAATGTGAAATAATGTCACTTAAATTTCAGTGTGCAATTTTTCTCCTATCTACAGAAGTAGCCTTAGACAGTGATTAGGGGGGATCAAAGTCTCAGTAATTATTTCCTGTAAGAAATAGATAATGTATAATACACATCACCCTTCTAAGATGTCAGGGCGTTTTAGTTTTACTTTGATCAGTGCACTGTACATTTAGAAAATCTGTCAAAATTATTTCATTGACTCCGGTTATTTTTGTGGAGAAGTCAAATTATTGAGGCATTTGGAAGAAAAATGTGGGATCCAAAGTGCTGGATAGTGTTATGAAGCATAGTGAATATAATGTTTTAAATCCTGTATTCACATTTGGAACCCAAGCTCAACCCACAGTTTTATGCATGAATTCTTTGAAAAACAAAAGGTTTACCTAAGTACTAACAACTGAATTTCTTCTCTGTGAAAGACACTGCCTAGAGAATGAAAGAACAAGCCACCGACTAGGAGAAAATATTTGCAGAAGACCTATCTGATAAGACACTGTTACCCAAAATATACTCAACAGTAAGAAAACAAACAACCCAATTAAAAAAAATGGACCAAAGACATTAACAAACACCTCATCAAAGAAGATATGCAGATGGAAAATAAGCACCTGAAAAGATGCTCCACATATTTCATCAGAAAATGCAAATTAAAACAATAGTGAGATACCACTAGAAACCTATTAGAATGGCCAAAATCAAGAACACTGACAGCACGAGAGGCTGATGAAATTGCAGAGCAATAGAACTTTTAGTCATTGATGGTGGGAATGCAGAATGGTGCAGCCACTTTGGAAGACAGTTTGACCATTTCTCACAAAACTACACATATTGGAGTAATGGCCATCTGCAGGTGACAAATTGAACTTATATGTATACCTCACACCTGACACAGACATTAACTCAAAACGGATCACTGTTTTAAATGCAAAATGTAAAACCATAAAACTTTTGTTAAAAAATAGGATTAAAAAATTTTGTGTCTAGTGCTAGGCGAAGAGTGCTTAAGACTTGACAAGAAAGGCATGGTCCATAACGAGCAAAGTTGACGAATCGGACTTCATCAACATTAACAACTTTTGTTCTGTGAAAGACACTGTTAGGATAAATGGATAAGTCCCAGAATGGAAGTAAATATTTGCACACTGAATATGTGAGAAAGAACTAGCGTTTAGAATTCTCAGAAAAAAGAAAAAAAAACCCTGCAGAAAACAGTAGCATCAGAAAATGGGCAAACATGAAAAGGATACACAGATGGAAATTAAGCCCATAAAAGATGTTCAACATCATTAGCCATTAGGAAAATTCAAATTAAAACCACAAGGAGATGACACTACACATCATCAGGATGGATCAAACGAAAATAATGACAATATCAAGTGCCAGAAAGGTTGTAAAGAAAATAGATCACTCATTAGATACTACACTGCTGATGAGATATGAGTAATGATACAGCTACTCTAGAAAACAGTTTGTCAAATTCTGAATAAACTAAAC